>JAWQUT010000794.1:10301-48660 GCA_033807755.1 Ellobium chinense
ACAATACATCTATACCTTCTCATCCACCCCACACCCCACCCATTTCCCGAGACACCAATTTAAAGATGGCAACATCATACAATTGAACAAAAGCGCACATACACACAACCCAAAATTGAAAAAAAAAAAGCGGAGATAAAATGCGGCCACATTGATTATTTAACAAAACTGAAATGCACATGTCACCTTCATCACGCTACACACACCCATTATTATATCTACATATTGTGACAGGGACTGCGAAAAGGAATCTAGTAGTCAAAAATTTCGTTGAAATTTTAGGTTTACTCTATCGACTGCTTCGAGTGAACATCAGCTATCTTTACAAAGAAATAAGGTAGAGATAGCTGATATTCACTCCAAAGACTGCTTGGAGTGAATATCAGCTAGATGAAGAAATAGAGAAGAGAAAGCTGATATGTGATTAGAACAAACTGTCAGCCAAACCAACAATAACATAATCCTCAACTCTACCGATTTTAGAAGCAAAAAAATATGTCAATCCTGTCTTTTTAGCACATGTGGGTGCGTGCAAAGAAAAGGTGCATAAAATAAGTAACTATATAAACACAAATAACAACTTTTTATAGGGGGGTAATATCATACCAGGGGGGGTAGCTTGATACCGGTCTCAGATTACCCCCCCGGTAATCTTATACCGGTATCAAATTACCGGGGAGTAACTTCATACCGGGGGTAATTCTATTACTTTACACCGGTGACTAAAAATAGCCCAGGCACCGACTGACCCAAGCGCCCGCCACTTCACTGCCAAGCCTCGTACAATAGGCTAGATTTCATTCAGTGGCACCGGTGACGCCGGTATCACTATGCTCTTTATTCATCGTTGCATTGAAACGCTTGCATCAGTCATTCTTGATTAGACCTACATACAACATGCTTTCGGCTCAGTTTCATCTTACTGAAATTCCACGAATAAATAAAATTTAAAAAAAACAACAACTGAGACCAATACTATGAAGGTCCTGAAAGGGCCTGCTCCCGTTATACAATGTAGTTAATTCATCAAGGGATACAACAGAGGTATTGGTTGTCCAAGAATTGTTTTCCTTGTCACACAATGTTTTCACGCGTTCCCCGAATCACGGATTCCTCGAACATTACCCACCAGACGGACGAGTTCGACGAATACGTGTTGCACTGTGTATATGTTTCTGTACTAGATCTATGAGCATACATTAATTATGTTGCTGGGGACAGCACAACACTGTCTTAATTAACACATAACTTACACCCTCAAATCTCTTGACTTACGGCATTATAAGAATGAACAAGCTTTGAAACTACAGTGGTCCTCTCCTGGTTCACGAACATCTTTTTAAAGTGACAAATCTTCTATTACAGCATCTCATCTTTGTCTACTTCCAACTCTGTGTCCTGACCGTAAAATGATTGTTTTCCCTCACTTTCCATTTCATCTACGACTTTCCTAATGACCGTTAGAATGTTTCCTCTTGTGAAATCACCCTCTATTTTGCGAATCAAAACGTCTTATACGATCCGATCACCAGCGGCTCTATAATGGTGATTGGGTCTTATAAGACTCGACCATCATTAAAGGGGAGGGGGGTGGGATATTGTGGTCAGAAAGTGGTGGTCACTCATTAAGTTAGGGGTGGAACTGACTGATTTTTTTTGTGGGTCGTGAGGAAAATAATTTGTAGGAAAAGTCACGAAATTTCAGATCCACGAAGTGATTTTTAACAGAATTACACCTATTTTAAGAAGACCCCGGGTCGTTTAAGACCCGATCACTGCCGCACGGGTTAATCCTAACCCTAACCCTTAACTCTAACCCTAACTCTACCCTAATAACCCAATCCCTATCCCTAACCCTAGACGTAACATTGACTTTTATGTGACACGAGAGTTAATATGTGTTGAAGAAAGATTTGTTCTAGAGATAAATATAAATTTTGATGTGTATTTTAACATTATCTTCTATTTCTTATTTTATTTTAGGTCTTGTGATGTTCGGTTATACGTGAGTGAAGCTATGAAAAGTTCGAGGAGTGCATTGTGTGTCATGTCATACTGATCGGATATGATAAGACAATTTTTTAGATTTTATTCTTTTATTGAATAAGAATTGAAAAGGTTCTTGAAGGATGAGTAGATAAAGATTTTCAATGTTGTGCCTTTTTTTTGTTGTTATTTGTACACCAGTTTGCTGGTTAGGGACCCCTAACCCCTAACCCCTAATCCCTAACCCCTAATCCCTAACCCCTAATCCCTAACCCTAACCCCTAACCCTAACCCCTAACCCCTAATCCCTAACCCCTAACCCCTAACACTAAAATAAAGGGAGGTAAGCATTTGATAGCAATAAACGATCTTATGAATTAATTCTGTTGAAATTTTTATGTGACTTAGCAAACATGTTAAGGGAAGACACGCACATCAAAAATAAATTTCCGTTTTCCAATACTTTTTTTTCCTCTGAACATTATCTATGATGCCCACCTAGTCAAATTTGCGAAGAAAGAACATCGTTCTTGTACCATGCACGTATGTAATATGACGCAATTAGGAGAGCTAGAGTTAACAGGTTTGGTCCTTGCGTCAAGAATTATTTCCCTTCCCCGATCAGCAGTGGCTTGTGGCAAAAAAGATGACGTCACCTCGGTTCCAGCAGCTACAGACATCTCTATCTGACAATGTATTATTCAGATTTTAATTAAGGTTCTGGTCATCCAAATTCAAACGTAAAGTTTGATAGTATAAGCCAAATAAAGTATTCTGCAGTTTTATTGCTTCAGCATCATTTTCTTTGACATATATTCCGATATATGATATCTACTGTTCATAGAGGAATGAAAACATTCATACCAACATGCTATCACCTGTCCACAGAGCACTGGCTAGACAGCGTGGCCATGTGGCTAGAACGTATTTGACGTAAGTTTATGGCCGTCACGCGCGCAGTGGGTGTAACAATTGGGACTTTGGATAATGTAACTCTGTGGGTTGTCTGGGGCCAGCAGAAGCGTTATATCATTATGACAGACCTTGAAAGACTTTTATTGGAACAATAGGACATCGTATGTTTTAATATGGTCTGTAGAACGATGTAACTTTCCTTTAAAGTCTATGTGTGAACATAATCCGACTGGGTCATTTCCCAGGTGGAGCGTTTCTTGTGCTGCTAAGTATTATAATATTCCTGGCCAGTGGCCCACAGGAACTAAAAGTGAAACTGACACTAGAGTAATCTAAATCGCAGTCATCTATCTATATGTAACCGGGTGGCAAGGCAATAATATTTTATTAGAGTCAATATGGAGGAGGAATGTAAGCTCAGACTGATAATTTTTATTAATTTAGGGAAGTGTGTCACCAGGGATGTTACCAAATTACTGTCAAGGATCAGTTTGAGAAGACAGGCCGAATAAACCTACACTAGAAAATTTCTGTCCCTACCGGGAATCGAACCAGGGTCTCTCAGCTTGCAAGTCTGAACGTGCTACCACTACACAGAGACCCTAACAGTAGTTTAATTCTTAAAAATTTACAGCCTGAATCGTCCCTAACGTTCACATGTGACCCTAGTGTTCACCCGTGACCCTGACCCACTTCCCGACTGCTCATTCCTCTTTTATGAATTTATACATGAAGTTTCCAGCTGCTCCAGCAGATCTCGTCTTTAGATCAGTTGAACTTACTATGGCTTGTATTTGAGGTAACAGACGATTTAAATTAATGTGGGGAAATGATCTTTCGAAAAAATGTAAGAGAAAAGTTTTTCCATACGGCTAGAACTGGCGAACGCTGTCATGTTTCTACTTTGTATTTAATTTCACAGCTCTGCTTTGCCAATGACAAGGAGCGAGTTACTAAGAACTACAAGTATTACATTACTCAGTTCACAGTTCTGTTTTGCCAATGACAAGGAGCGAGTTACTAAGATGTTCTACAAGTATTACATTACTCAATTCACAGTTCTGTTTTACCAATGACAAGGAGCGAGTTACTAAGATGTTCTACAAGTATTACATTACTCAGTCATTCACGCTTTTGAGCCTGACTCTGAGATCATGGCAAAAACAGATTGTTTGTCCTGCCTCGCTGATCCGGAGAGTGAATTGAAGAACAATGTGCATGGCAAATAAATGACAGTTGAGATTTTCCTTACAAAGGTGCAGCATTGAAATTGAAAGAATGCTTGAAATCACCTACGACTGACGACTGATGAGGAGGACATGAAGGAAAGTTAGTCACGTGCAAACACAGAAGCCACATCGCAGTCTTTGAGTTCATCAGGTACGTACTCAGGAGGAAGTCTAAGATAGGTGCAGAACCTTAGCTCTTCGTACATCATGGCCGTCGTCTGACGTCGACACTCATCTACCAAGGACCCTAGTAAGTGAGATACGGTCCTAAACTTGGCCGCACCCCTGCGTTTCCGGGCTAAGAGCTCCAGTGCCAGAATATGCCAGTCATTCGTGTGGCTGACGTCAGGCGCCCAGCTGTAGCTGCGAACATCCTTTTTCTTCCCTTGAACAGATAAGATATCAGTATTCTCCTGACGGTCATAACGTGCACTGCTACACGAGGAAATGACAGAATTATTCGGTAGGGACTGAGTTTGCTGAGTTTGTCCGGGCAGCGGGAAGTCTTTTCCCTCAGTCTGCCGTCCAGTGAGAACATGAGGAGGAGGAGGAGGAGGAGGAGAAAGAGAATGTGAGTGGGAGTTCCGTCTTGCCAGCCTCGTGTCGTCAGATCCACCTGCCTGGAGCTGTTGTTCCATAATGGCGAGCGACTTCCGCCTAGACTCAGAGGAGGGAAAGTTTCTCTGTAAAAACGTATACATCTCTTCCGTCGTCATGCTGGAATCTGTCGGCTGAGACGGCAACATGGCCGACTCTTCTCTTACACGACATCCCTTGTTGATTTCTGAATGCCAAACGAAAAATTAAATTGCAAAAATAAAAAGATATGAGATCGGAAAATCTAACAAAACCGACAAGGAAACTCGTCTAATGATGTTCTGGTTCATTTTTACCACATAACAAAACCAAACGACCAAGATAAAGGTTCCTAAACGCCGCTGGGAAACAATGGTAACCAGTATTTTAAATGTGGACAATGTACTAATAACATACCCGATCATGCTTTCGTTAATTCACATCTCTTTCTCCCACTCCATCCAGTCCATTCACATACTGTAACAGTTTCAACATTACCAGCACCAATACCCTAACCCTAACCCTAACCCTAACTCCATCCAATTCATTCACATACTGTAACAGTTTCAGCACTACCAGCACCAATATCCTAACCCTAACCCTAACCTCAACTCCATCCAATCCATTCACATACTGTAACAGTTTCAACATTACCAGCACCAATACCCTAACCCTAACCCTAACCCCATCCAATGCATTCACATACTGTAACAGTTTCAACATTACCAGCACCAATACCCTAACCCTAACCTTAACCCTAACTCCATCCAATCCATTCACATACTGTAACAGTTTCAACATTACCAGCACCAATACCCTAACCCTAACCTTAACTCCATCCAATCCATTCACATACTGTAACAGTTTCAACATTACCAACACCCTAACCCTAACCCTAACCCTAACCCTAACTCTATCCAATCCATTCACATACTGTAACAGTTTCAACTTTACCAGCACTAATACAAGACATTGCAAGAGGGATCGGTTGAATTAATCTCACCTCCGTGACCTTGACCCGCAGAGCTGGGCCAGTTTCCATGTGACAATGTCCGTCCAACAGAAGAAGATGGAGAATTTAGCCGGTGACAGCCATGATAGACTTGGTCGATACTGGAACGACGGATAGAATTGAGGTGCTGTGGAAATGTCAAAGTATAATCGTTACTACATTTACATGGGAGGATAACAATATGTCAGATTTTAAATTATTGCCGGCATCTGTTGACCTACGTCCAGCCTAAGGGTCATCTATTGGCCCATGTCCAGCCTATATCAAAGTCATGTTTTGCCACATGTCCAGCCTAATCTAAGGGTCATCTGTTGACATGTGTCCAGCCTACATATAAGGGTCATCTGTTGACATGTGTCCAGCCTACATATAAGGGTCATCTACTGACTTGTGTCCAGCCTACATATAAGGGTCATCTATTGACTTGTGTCCAGCCTACATCTAAGGGTCATCTGTTGACACGTGTCCAGCCTACATCTAAGGGTCATCTATTGACTTGTGTCCAGCCTACATCTAAGGGTCATCTATTGACTTGTGTCCAGCCTACATCTAAGGGTCATCTATTGACTTGTGTCCAGCCTACATATAAGGGTCATCTATTGACTTGTGTCCAGCCTACATATAAGGGTCATCTATTGACATGTGTCCAGCCTACATATAAGGGTCATCTATTGACTTGTATCCAGCCTACATCTAAGGGTCATCTGTTGACATGTGTCCAGCCTACATATAAGGGTCATCTATTGACGTGTCCAGCCTACATCTAAGGGTCATCTGTTGACATGTGTCCAGCCTACATATAAGGGTCATCTATTGACTTGTGTCCGTCCAGCCTACATATAAGGGTCATCTATTGACTTGTGTCCAGCCTACATCTAAGGGTCATCTGACATGTGTCCAGCCTACATATAAGGGTCAGCTATTGACTTGTGTCCAGCCTACATATAATGGTCATCTATTGACTTGTGTCCAGCCTACATCTAAGGGTCATCTGTTGACTTGTGTCCAGCCTACATATAAGGGTCATCTGTTGACATGTGTCCAGCCTACATATAAGGGTCAGCTATTGACTTGTGTCCAGCCTACATATAAGGGTCATCTATTGACTGTGTCCAGCCTACATATAAGGGTCATCTATTGACTTGTGTCAGCCTACATATAAGGGTCATCTATTGACAGTGTCCAGCCTACATATAAGGGTCATCTATTGACTTGTGTCCAGCCTACATATAAGGGACATCTATTGATTTGTGTCCAGCCTACATATAAGGGTCATCTATTGACTTGTGTCCAGCCTGCATATAAGGGTCATCTATTGACTTGTGTCCAGCCTACATATAAGGGTCATCTATTGACTTGTGCCTACCTTCATCTAAGGGTCATCTGTTAACTTGTGTCCAGTGTATTATCATAGGCTGAGGATGCTATTCACCATAATAATTTCATTCACATCAAGTTTCCCCATTCTCATTTGCTGCTTAGAGTGGTTCAAAGGGGTTTGCTTATTTGTTTCACATGAGATCATCTTATCTAAATTCAGATAAACATTGTAAAACAGTTTCTTTTCCTTGCTTGATAAATAAGAGCTCAACATGAGCAATACATCTTAAAACTTTCGCATTTCCAGATTTTGGAGACGGGTCAATTATTTCTGTCTGGCTTTCAAAAGCTTACAGTAAAACACAATAATAGACGAACGTTATGAAGCAACAAGTCCCTGTTTGTCATGAGTTACCGGCTTATTCAGTAGAGTTACATCTATCAAAAACATGATAAATCATTTTCCTCCTAGGTTTCTCGACGCACTTTCATTTTTAAATCCTGAAATCTAACTTCAACTTTCCATGATTGCAAGACTCACTGATTAAAAATCCAATTTATATTTTCATTCGTCTCACTGGGCTCTTGAAGAATCGTTACATTTTCCTCAGTTCGCGACTACACCAATCATTGGGTTTAAGCCAAGGAGGATATTCTCGAAGGCGTCACCCTTGGTTGTCGTAAGAGGAGGGGGTCGGGGGAGGGGAGGGGGACGACTTTTTTTAGTCACAGTCATTAGTCCGTAAGTTCTGCTTTTCCTTTCGGGAAACATTCAAGTTGCTAAAGTCATACATTGTTAACAAGTCTTTTACGGAAAGATTCAAGTCGCTAAAGCCATACATTGTTAACAAGTCTCTTACGGAAAGATTCAAGTCGCTAAAGCCATACATTGTTAACAGTCTCTTACGGAAAGATTCAAGTCGCTAAAGTCATATACTGTTACCAGTCTTTTACGGAAAGATTCAAGTCGCTATAGTCATACATTGTTAACAAGTCTCTTACGGAAAGATTCAAGCTCATGTGCCACGGCTGTGGTCTGGGCTTATTCGAAATAAACTTGTTAAACTTGTTAAAGTCACATACTGTTACCAGTCTCTTACGGAAAGATTCAAGTGACTAAAGTCACATACTGTTACCAGTCTCTTACGGAAAGATTCAAGTCGCTATAGTCATACATTGTTAACAAGTCTCTTACGGAAAGATTCAAGTGACTAAAGTCACATACTGTTACCAGTCTCTTACGGAAAGATTCAAGTGACTAAAGTCACATATTGTTACCAGTCTCTTACGGAAAGATTCAAGTGACTAAAGTCACATACTGTTACCAGTCTCTTACGGAAAGATTCAAGTGACTAAAGTCACATACTGTTACCAGTCTCTTACGGAAAGATTCAAGTGACTAAAGTCACATACTGTTACCAGTCTCTTACGGAAAGATTCAAGTGACTAAAGTCACATACTGTTACCAGTCTCTTACGGAAAGATTCAAGTGACTAAAGTCACATACTGTTACCAGTCTCTTACGGAAAGATTCAAGTGACTAAAGTCACATACTGTTACCAGTCTCTTACGGAAAGATTCAAGTGACTAAAGTCACATACTGTTACCAGTCTCTTACGGAAAGATTCAAGTGACTAAAGTCACATACTGTTACCAGTCTCTTACGGAAAGATTCAAGTGACTAAAGTCACATACTGTTACCAGTCTCTTACGGAAAGATTCAAGTGACTAAAGTCACATACTGTTACCAGTCTCTTACGGAAAGATTCAAGTGACTAAAGTCACATACTGTTACCAGTCTCTTACGGAAAGATTCAAGTGACTAAAGTCACATACTGTTACCAGTCTCTTACGGAAAGATTCAAGTGACTAAAGTCACATACTGTTACCAGTCTCNGCATTGTTCTGAATCCTCTGAAGTTTATTTAGCTTATCCTCTGGCAATCCTGTTAATAGTGGTCCAGCCGTGATAGTATGAAAGCTGAAATAAGAGTTTTAACAGCATCCATTGAGAGATAGGGTGCTATGCGCCCTATTCTTCTAAGTTCAAAATATGATGCTCTAGTTAACTGATTAACCTGGTTCTCCATTGATAAAGTACGGTCAAAAATAACACCAAGATTTTTTGCCTCGTCAGAGAAAGCTACGTCACAACCCGCGATCGAAATGCCTGTCTGTGACAACAATTTTAGTTTTGCTTCTGTGGAACAGGGCATGACTTCAGTTTTACTGTTACCAATCTCTTACGGAAAGATTCAAGTGACTAAAGCCACATACTGTTACCAGTCTCTTACGGAAAGATTCAAGTTACTAAAGTCACATACTGTTACCAGTCTCTTACAGAAAGATTCAAGTTACTAAAGTCATATTATGACCATTCTATTGTTACCTGTGCCTGCTGCTCCGCGTGAGCCGCCGCCCCAGCTAAAGTGTCCATCATCTCCTGACACACCTGCTGGTCTGGGTGAGAGTTCTCCACTTGGACGGATGCCCATAGACGCAGAGTGCCCAAGGTCTGGATTGAGAGGTTGCTGTCTCTTTTCTCATGGCCCATGTTGTCTTTAACGTCTGGTCTCAGCTCTGAGTTGCCTACAGTTTTCAAACCCCTTACATAGTTCTTGTCCTCGCGAGCTTTCGTCTCGCCCGGAAGTCGGGGCTGTATCACAGAGGGAATTGAGTTGTGGCCCTTATCCTCTTCCATGGAAATGTGAGAAAACTCATCCAAACGTTTGGCACTGCTGTGCACGGCGTGTCTAGATAAACCGTTGTCGAGGTTGCCAGTCATGTTTTTTGTTATCAGTTGCTCATCTTCATCCTTGTGAACAATGATGGTCGTCTTGGATCTGTGAACTTCATCTGCCACTTGCTGGCTTTGTTTACCTTGACCGAGACAATGTTTAGACTCATTCTTGCCCCAGCTGACAGAGGTGTGGCGCCGCCTCTTTCCTGACAGTGGTGAAATTTCCCCCAACAGACAGTTTTCATCTTGATCGAGCAAGGCATCCACACCAAGTGACTTTGGATAGTTCCTACCTGTTGCTTTGCCGGCATTTATTCCTTCTTGTTTGACCACATATGTGTTGACTTCGTGAGATGATTGAAATGGGAGTTCGCCTGAAGAAACGTTCGAAGATCTGCCACCATTTGTCTTAAGAGCCGTCTCCTCATCCCTGTTGGTTTCTAGCTTCGTCTGTGACACGTGAGTGTCTTGTGATCTGTGATATGGCTTGGCTGGAGGAATAATGTTGATGGAGATTTGACAAACTTTTCCTCTCTCATCACCAGTTGAAAGGTTCCACTGATTTCTTACTTTTTCCTGACCTTGCCTATGTGAAATTATCTGCCCTTGTTTCACAGTTTTCAAGACTTGCAATGCTGTTCGTGAGGTTGGGTGAGATTTCATCGGCTGATGATCAGATGTGTTGTTATTACCAGGGTGAGATTTCCTCGGCTGATGATCAGATGTGTTATTATTACCATTTGTTGATTGTATGTAACAATCAGTAACATCTCCAGAAGAAATGCATTGCTCTGATTTTCCAGGAGAAATATTTTGCCGGTGTCCTTTCAGTTTTGAATTTGAAGATTCTATTGTAAGCTGATTTACATGGCCGTTATCTAAGATGCGATTCTGGATAGTCTTGTCTGTTGCCTGCGGGTGTTGAAGGTCAGAGTCATTGGGAGCTGTCATGTCGGCATTTATCTGGTCATCTGTTCCTGTTCGTATATCTCCAGTCGTCCCTTGCCCAGTCATTACTGGGTATTTTCCCAATATATGTCGTGTGAACATGTCATGTCGTGTCAACATGTCATGTCGGTTCAAGAAGTTCTTGTGTGACTTGTTGATGTCATCTTTAGGCCTGAGTTTAGCAAGGAGAGCATCCACGGATGTCATGAGAGGGAGAACACGTTCTTCTCGTTTGCGTTTAAGTAATTCAAAACCTCTTTGGTATAAATCCTTAGCACGGTTATGGCTGGGGAACACAGGAGGCTGCAGCTGTTGGTTTGTGCTCACATCTTTAGCTTGATCATCCATCTTTGTTGCCCAATCCTTTGAAACATTTTGTTCTTTCATCCGTGTCCCCCTAATTCTCGTTGCCTTCTCGTGGCCGGATTGGAGAGGACGAGTTTTTAATGTTTGCATGAAATGAGCTCTCCGTTCATCAAGGCCCATTTTATTATGTTCTTCCATTTCCTTGCCAGATGCAATTCGCATCTTTAACCTCTCTGCCGTCCAGTTCCGTCTTTCTGAATAATCTGTAGACTTGGATGGCCCCAGGTTTTTGTGGCTATTCAGGAATTGCCGCTTGCGGATTTCCAGATCTTTAAGTTTCCTCACCTTTTCACATTCAATGGAGGACAGAGTTCGCTTGAGACAGAGGTCATCACGACATTGTGAAGTAGATATGACCCAGCTGCCGCCATGTTTGACCGAGTGTATTTCTGACGTGTTAAACATGACGACAGCACTTCGAAGTCTAAATCCACTTTGTTATAATACTGTAAACATTAATTGATGGTCACTGTGTCACTCCTAATTCAGCCTCCAGAGACCAACTCTAAACACAAAGATTACTGAAGGGGTAGAGAGCTATCGTACATCTGGCAGTCACATATTCCACACCTAAAAGCAAGCATTGCGTTTTCTGTGAACAGCTTTTGATATATATATAGAGAGAACATAATATGACCAGGTCACGTGACTGCAGGCGTAGTGTAGAACCCAGGTCAGAGCAATCTTACCTAACAAGAAAAAATTTATCAGGGCCGTAGAGCTCCCACACTGCTGGACACAGTAGACTTGGTGGGCCGAACAGGAAGAGCGGGGTGGTTAATAATTTCCAGAACTTGACCATAATTGGTTGGACCATAACATAGCCACACGTCACTAAATGGTCTTCATATGATGTAATATGTATATGTGTATGTCGGCCTACTACTTTCTGGGGAATCCTGGACAAGATTTTTGCACCGACATTTCCTTAAAGAGATTTGTGACCGCATTCTAGTGTCCGCGAGTTGTTGTTACGCAGTCAGAAAATGAGCATAGGAAATGTTGATGAATAAGAAAACCAATCTGGCCTAGGATTCTCTATATCAAAGTGTATTAGTGTTATCGGGTAAACATGCAAATTACAGGCTGTGGCTCTGATAAAAACTCATGGTTGTCAATCAGAGTCATAAAATAGTCCTGTGTCACATGGCCCATTTTACCTAACTGGGGAGGAAATCACGTGGTATAGCCATTAATGTATCTGGTCACGTTGTCTAGTTTTGGTGGGGTTTTTTTTTTGGTGGGTCACGTGGTTAAGTGGCATTGGGACGGGAAATAACTGGGTCCTCTGCTTACCAATAAATAGTCACAGTCACAGTGTATTGAGATGAGAGTCGATATTTCCATGTGATGGAGAAAACATCCTGAAAACGTGCATATCTGATCCTTTTCACACTCGCCTGCGCAGACTAAATAGAGCACGAATGGGATGTTGATTACAGTAAACCTGAGGAGGAGAGATGGGATGTTGATTACAGTAAACCTGAGGAGGAGAGATGGAATGTTGATTACAGTAAACCTGAGGGGGAGAGATGGAATGTTTACAGTAAACCTGAGGAGGAGAGATGGAATGTTGATTACAGTAAACCTGAGGAGGAGAGATGGGATGTTTACAGTAAACCTGAGGAGGAGAGATGGAATGTTGATTACAGTAAACCTGAGGAGGAGAGATGGGATGTTTACAGTAAACCTGAGGAGGAGAGATGGAATGTTGATTACAGTAAACCTGAGGAGGAGAGATGGGATGTTTACAGTAAACCTGAGGAGGAGAGATGGAATGTTGATTACAGTAAACCTGAGGAGGAGAGATGGGATGTTTACAGTAAACCTGAGGAGGAGAGATGGAATGTTGATTACAGTAAACCTGAGGAGGAGAGATGGGATGTTTACAGTAAACCTGAGGAGGAGAGATGGAATGTTGATTACAGTAAACCTGAGGAGGAGAGATGGGATGTTTACAGTAAACCTGAGGAGGAGAGATGGAATGTTGATTACAGTAAACCTGAGGAGGAGAGATGGGATGTTTACAGTAAACCTGAGGAGGAGAGATGGGATGTTTACAGTAAACCTGAGGAGGAGAGATGGGATGTTGATTACAGTAAATCTGAGGAGGAGAGATGGGATGTGTCTCCAAGAGCCAAACTGTGGCCTTGCTGGATGTCGAGCTGTGAGAAGTTTTACTGTAATTCATGGCTGATCCACAATAACATGCAGTCTATTACGACGAGTTTCCGGTCAAGTGAACCGGTCAACAAAAACAATGGCCGGCAGCAGCTCAGAAGTAATCACTAATTCCAGCTGGCACTGGGGCCTGACCTCTCAGTGCAGGCTTCCAGTCATGGGCAGAGAATTGGCTGCTAGTCATGGGCGAGTCCGGAGGCCTTCTTTTGGATTTGCGTCTTAAGACAAACGGTGCACATTCTGTTGCTTGGCACCACTCAAAGAAATTAAAATTAAAATGCATCAAAGTGTTAAAGTAACTCTCTACACATCATCTCGCAGAAATGAATATCACTGACAGTTAGTTCCATAGCCTGTCCCAAAGCAGTACTATAATAGAGCGGTAAATATAATGGACCGTAACATATAATAGAACGATACATCAAATAGATCTGTACATATAATAGATCAGTACATACAATAGACCAGAACATATAATAGATCTGTACATATAATAGACCAGTACATACAATAGACCAGTACATATAATAGATCTGTACATATAATAGATCTGTACATATAATAGATCTGTACATATAACAGACCAGTACATATAATAGACCTGTACATATAATAGACCTATACATATAATAGACCGGTACATATAATAGACCGATACATATAATAGACCTGTACATATAATAGACCAGTACATATAATAGACCTGTACATATAATAGGTCTGTACATATAATAGACCTGTATATATAATAGACCTATACATATAATAGACCTATACATATAATAGACCGATACATATAACAGACCAGTACATATAACAGACCAGTACATATAATAGACCTGTACATATAATAGACCTGTACATATAATAGACCGGTACATATAATAGACCGGTATTATAATAGACCGGTACATATCATAGACCTGTACATATAATAGACCTGTACATATAATAGACCTATACATATAATAGACCGATACATATAATACTGTATATATAATAGACCGGTACATATCATAGACCTGTACATACAATAGACCTATACATATAATAGACCTATACATATAATAGACCGATACATATAACAGACCAGTACATATAATAGACCTGTACATATAATAGACCTGTACATATAATAGACCGGTACATATAATAGACCGGTACATATCATAGACCGGTACATATCATAGACCTGTACATATAATAGACCTGTACATATAATAGACCGGTACATATAATAGACCTGTACATATAATAGACCTGTACATATAATAGACCTGTACATATAATAGACTGGTTGCTGTTGTTCATCCTAGGTCTAAATGAGTGAATATCACAGCATACCAGGGAAACGGAGATGAAAAGGAAAAGTGAAACTCGTTGATGATGTTATCCTGTGGGACATCTTGTGGTGTTGTGTGGAACACACTGTTGTAATGTGTACATATTACATATACAATGTGGTAATATATATTATATAATGTTGTCACGGGCCAGGAAGGCACAGTGTAATCTGTCTGAGCATGGCTCGCCACGAGCATGTGAGCGACACTCGCCTGACTCGGGTTTGGTCTATCATTGTATCGTCACCCACAGCCTAGTTCCCTGCTGGAACAGACGTGTATTTGGTAGTCTGTGAGTCAGATAATATTTGAACTGTTAATTGACAATAAATGTGTGACTACGTTTAAAGTAGAATATCATATTGTTAATATCATCAGTGATCTGATCAAGATATGATGTGAAGGGCAAGGTAATTCGCATGTCCATACTGTCCATGAGCGGAAGGCACAAGTATGTCTGTCAACGCAACTTCCATATCATTCTTGGAGTTCTACGTCAACAAATTAATATGTCGAATTATCTACTGACCGCGGCGAGCGAGTGACCGCATTAGTTAGCTCCAGAGTGCATCAGACAGGAGATCTAGTCTCGTTGACTGAGTGCGGTTTGCAAATTGAATGTCATAGTAATATTATTGCGTTGAGATGTCATGTATAATTTCTCCATGATTGTTTAAAATACTGTGAAGCCAGCATGGTAGAGATGCGTGAGCTTGGGCAAATGTCCAGTGACAGTTTGAATGACGTAGAAATGATCTATTAAACTGCAGGCTGCGTGATGCAACGTTGATGTAATGAATTGCAATTGCGTGATGTAATAACCATGTATTGAATTGCAGGTGTATGATGTAGCAATAATGATGTCTTAGATTGCAATTTGCGTGATGTAACAATGGTGTACACTGTATTGAACTGCAGGCTATATAATGTAGAACTAATTTAAATGGTTAGGGTTAGGGTTTGGGATATTGATCAAGGCACGCTTGTATGTATTTCAGCGGTTACGTGGTGGTCAGGAATACCGTCCTACCCTACTGCCTTACCTGTCGTGCGTGGACGACCCGAGTGGGTCCGAGTGGACCTTCCGATGACCATACCTGTCTGTATAAGACCGTCCAGCCTGTGAGTGTGAGCTTGTCAATCGTGTGAGACATAGTGTGATACCTCGGAGCACTGGAACTAAAGTGGAACGGATCCCTACATCTTGTAGGAGACGCCCGGCGGAGGAACGTGCCCTGACGCCAGGAGTCATCAGTGGAAGGAGTGACTGTGATGCGTGGCATGTGTGAGCGGTTGGACGAGTGCCTGAGTGCGTGTACGTGAATGTGACTTATTAACGTATGTTAACATATGTATTGCCATGTTATTTCTACCGTATAGTGTTCTACTTTATTAAATATTTAATATTACTACCGTCTCCTGTCTCACTGGTTGAATGTTGCAGGCGGTTATGACAAATGTGTTGGATACACTGTGGTAATATGTGGGATATACTTTGGTAATGCGTGGGACATACTTTGGTAATGCGTGAGACATACTTTGGTAATGTGTGAAGTATATTATACTTTGGTAATATGTGGGACATATGTACTTTGGTAATGTGTGGATATAAGCTTACTTTGGTAATGTGTGGATATACTTTGATAATGTGTGGGATATACTTTGGTAATATGTGGGACATACTTTGATAATGTGTGGAACATACTTTGGTAATGTGTGGATATACTTTGGTACTGTATCTCGTTTGTTGTTAGTTCTACCTGCCGTTGATCGTATACCAAGTTTGTTTACTATACCAAGTTTGTTGTTAGTTCTTTTTTATCAGTAGTTGTAAGTTATCAGATTAGGGAAGAACTGGTTGCCACTATTACTGTATTAGGTCATAATCCGGATTTAGTGACCGTGTGAATTTAATCCAGCTCGGAGAGCGACCAAGTGGTCAAGTAAAACTCCGAGTCCGATCATGTTATAGTAGGCCGCTAGTTAATATGGTAGAGACTATTTATAGTAAAATCAGGACACACTGGCAGCTCAGAACACCTAACAATGGTGAAAGGGGGGGGGGGGNGGGGGGGGGGGGAAGGAGGGGTCAGATTCCTTTTCTATCATAATGGTACAATTTCCATGAAAACATACAGGAAAAACTGGGGTTAGGGTTTAACGAGAACTTTTTTTTTTTTTACAGGAGAGTAAGGTTTTGATTACATTTGAAATATGTCACACTCCTAAAATACTATTTTTAACAAGAGAACACTCGGCCATAGAGGTAGGGACAACATAGAATAATAGATCAGAGTTTTACACTTCATGACAGCGAACGATGCACTGACACACTAAACTTTCTCTACAACAACCAAATAAACGAAGACCTGATATAGACTATGGCAACATATTGATCTCTACTTATAAAATGGGAAAATGCCATCACACCAAAGTGACTCGTGCAGGTGTAAGGGCAAAGGTACCACTGCAGTAATATCTCAAAATAACAGTGAGCAACTCAGTAGTTACATGCACCAATTCACTGGTCGTGCTCTTCCAATGTGATTTAGTCCAGACAGGGCAAGTTTTACAGCTGCTGGGCAGGGCAGGGCAGGGCTGGGCAGGGCAGGGCAGGGCAGGGCAGGGCAGGGTGAGAACCAGAAAGCTGCACTATAGCGAGTAGCAATGACTTGTTATGTAGTTCAAGCGTTAATCTGAGTTTTTATATATACAGTAACCTACATCTATATGATGTGTAATTTTCTATGTGGATCTAGACTATATATTATAAATGAGATGCCTAAGAATGTTTGGCATTGTGAAAGAACTTCCATCTAACTTCCATGCAGCCACCACTTCAAGACATTCTCTATCAGCCTCACAACACTCCGGTCAAGGCTGTAAGAAAGTAAGAAAAATATTTTGGAATTGAAAGATCTTAGGCATTTTCAGGTCTCCGAATGATTTTGGATTTGAGGCTTGCCCATGTGGAGAGGTCTTGGAATGACCTTGAACTAGAGGCTGGTGGGCGTGGAGAGGTCTTGGAATGACTCTGGAGGAGACTTCCTCCTAGATCCATTTCCTTTGAACAAGGTTGTCCAGGATGTTACCTACTCTTCCTCTTCCTCCTCCCACCACCCCAGTGTAAATTAATTATGTTTTAACACAGTCAAGAGTCTATCACGGAGACCAGAGGAACAAACGTTCACACAATACAGTTCTATAATACAAGTCCATTAAGACAAAACAATATACAGTACAGTTATACACACCCAGCAATAAGAACAATATAGTTCTATATTACAAGTCCATTAAGACAAAACAATATACAGTACAGTTATACACACCCAGCAATAAGAACAAATTGTTCTGTAATACAAGTGCATCATATTTTATTTCAACAAGATTCACAATAAAAAGGTCTCCATCAAATATAAACTGATGTATGAGTATGACAGAATGAATATGACAATACGCCTATCGGCCTGAACGTTTGCATGTAACAAGCCAAACCAATAATTATGGTAACTGCACACACACAAAAAAAGGAAATAAAAAACATGTAGCACTAATATTAACACAATGATTCCAAGGAACAGGAAAGAAATGACATGTGCAGTGCATAATAATTACATACAGACCAACAAACATGTACACATTATATCCTCATCAAGGTAAACCATTCCCTTGTCTTACTGCTGAATACTCAATTTGATTACATGTCCTTGTGGACATTCATGGCAACTGTGAACTAAAATTGTGTTGTATTCATGTTTGTGTTGCTATTTTGATTTGATTTCTATCGTGGTTACATCTGTACATTTGTTCTTAGGGAATAATAATTATTGAGTATTCTTTGAATAAATCTAGTTTTTGTAACTTGATCCCTCGACACGACGGGATGCTTTGCCATTTTGTCATGCACAGAAATAGCAGACTATCAGCATCGAGAATATACGTATGTATTTGTTCGATAAGACAACTCTGCCATACACAGAGTTTATCACTAAGGCAGGCAAGACTGACATAACCAAGAATGTGGATCTATTTCCAGGAGAACTATACATATAGGCCTACCCTAACGATGTGACACTTTAGGGTAGCTCGAAACACCTAGCAAAGGTTCTTGGGGAATGTGAAAAAAAACGTAAAAATTGATAGAGGCAACATTCTGATTAATCTGTAAATATTAGCTGTCTTTTGCAGAGCCATGAATGAGATTTTAGAATGCAAAAGATTAGAAAAGTCATAAAGGCAACATGTAAAATTTCTATAAATCTTGCAATTTCAGTCAAAATACACCTGGAGTGCCGGTACAAAGCCTTGAACTGATAGCGTAAAGTGTAGCCTCTAGGGATTTATGAAGGATTGAAAAGTTGGTAAAGCCATCATTTTTTATAAACCAAAATATATTAACCTCAGTCTTGCCAGACGTTGCTAGCGAAGTCATGAACTGAGATTGCTAAGTGTGGGTTCTAGGGCTTTGTGTAGGATCAGAATATTGAAAATGTCAACTTTTCTATAAAGCTCGAAATGTTATTCACAGTTGTAATTTAACCAGAATGTTTGATATGGAGCCTTGGACTGATATAAATTGTAGCTTCTGGGGGTTTATGAAGGATCTTATTTTTGACACAGCCAACATTGTTCATTGACTAAACAAATTTTAATATCAACCCTAGTCTTGCCAGCCATGTCGTTAGTGGAGTCATGAACTGAGATTAATAAGTGTGGGTTCTAGTGGTCTGTGAAGACTTGAGAAATTGATAATGTAACATTTCGACAATTACTCGCAATCTAGATCTATTGTGAAGTGTAGGTTCTGGGGTTTTACAAAGGATCTAAAAGCTGATCATGGCAACATCTTAACAAATTAAGAAATCTTAATCACAGTCTAGTCAGAGTTGTCATTGGCAAAAATCATGAATTATGAACCATGCACTGAACTTGCTAACCCCAGTCTTTTTGTTAACAGCCATTAAAATTTTAGAATCTTTAAGGCCCAATGATGGCAATTATGAAAATACAAAGCAAATTTGGGGAATAGTGTTTTTGTAGTGATTTCTACTGTAACACTAGTTTGAACTAATCTTGAACTAAGTCTTATCCTCTTTCATTAGCCATGAAAGCACAAATCATGTAAGTCTCAGCGGTGGTAACAAAATGTCTAAGTCCTCCCATAAAATTGCCTCTAGCACCCGCTCAAACCATCCAATTAGGTATTTTCAGCTCCATCACGTGTCCTAGAAAATCTTGCTCACACATTGGTTTGTTTACATGCTCTGCTCATGTATGATTACTCGTCACTTATCAAAATATCCTAGCAATCCCTAGATCACATGGTGTAACTGACCCGTTTGAAAATACCTCATTCAGCAGATGGCACTAAATAGCTAACTCAGTTTTAATTTTGAGCAGCACAAACCATCTATGTCAGATTACAAATAAATCATTAATAAACTGATTATTTTTTTGTACATAGCATGGTGTAGAACATTTCTTTTATTTATCTGTTTTTACATCCAATAAAAAAGATGCGGTTCTAATAATATACATGTAATAAGTTTTTTCTTCCTCCTGTAAAATTTACTGCCTCAGACTTAGACAATTTGTGCCCGACACCATCAATACGGTGAAAGCTTTTCTTTTGGACAAACTTTTTTTGAAATTCCTGTCACAGTTAATGTTGTACACGCCAGCGTTCCTCATACTGCAGAGTTCATTCACCATGTACCAGCTCCTCTCCTTTTTGCTCTTCTCCTCATTTCAAGCATTAGTTTTTATTGTCTCTGTATGTCCTTGAAATCTTCCCCACATGTGATCGAGTCACATCCCTTCTCAGAGGCATTACAACTCATGGAATGACCCTGTGGATGACTCTGTCACTAAGAATAAATGACAGAATGTAACACGCAGAAGGTTCATAATGTGAGTGACGTTTTTAATTGGTCCTTCTGTTAGTACTCATGATATCTGATTCTGAGGAGTGTGAATGAGTGAATGGATAGAGATGTCTGATCATAAAATACCCAACTCAGTTGCTCAGCTGTAACATTTAATCAAGAACTGATGATTGCTTGTACATACGATGTACACCTTTTATATGCTTGAACTAACCTATTTCTACTGGTCCTATTGGCTTCAAATTTGGCAGAAGTGTGCATAAATGCTTTATAAGATCAGGAAAATTTTTTCATAATTTTTCAACAAAAAATGACATGTTTTATGACCGGAAGTGTGAAGTGAAGTAAGGCTGTCTTCGAACATCAAAATGGAGCTAGATGCTCATGATTTTCAAGCAATGATTTTGTATGACTACAAAAGGGGTTTAACGGCTATGGAATGTCTGGATCAGCTAACTGCAACATTTGCCCCTTCCAAATCAACTGTTTACATTATGGTATCAGGAATGTTCATGTGGCAGAAAGACCACCAAAGTAGACCCCTCCCATGGAAAGAGCACCAAAGTAGAGCCCTCCCATGGAAAGACCACCAAAGTAGAGCCCCCCCTCCCATGGAAGACCCGTCTCTGTAACTGTAACTACAAATGAAAACATAGAAGTTGTGCCAAAGTTGGTGGATGGAGACAGGAGAATAACATATGAGGAAATACAGAAGGAACTTGGCTTGTCGTCCACTACTGTATATAAAGTATTACATGAACATTTAAAGCAAAGGAAGGTCTGTGCCTGGTGGATACCCCATATGTTGACTGAAGATCAGAAAAATGCTAAGCTTGAGTTTTGTCAAACCATGCTTAGAGAATATGATGAAGGCCGGTTAAAGTCTGTGCATAAAGTCAAGATTGGAGACGAGACATGGGTGTACAATTATAATCCTGAAAGCAAGCGGCAAAGCATGTGCTGGGTGGGTGCTGGAAATGCTCCACCTGTGAAATTTAAGCAATCTCAGAGCACTGGTAAAATGATGGTGTGTGGTTTTTTTTTTCTGAAAATGCGGCCATATTATAACAATTCCTGTAGAAGAACAAAGGCCTGTGACTGCCCTATGGTATATCAATAACTGTTTACCAAAGGCCTTCCATGAGTGGGCACAAAAGCATCTGAGGATGAGCACTCAAGGACTTAAGCTGCACCACGATAACGCAAGTGCTCACAAAGCACACATGACTTTGGGATATCTGGAAAGAGAAAACGTAAAATCTCTCCCACACCTGCCTCACCCACCAGATCTAGCTCCTTGTGACTTTTTTTTTTATTCCCGCCAGTCGAAGATCAAATGTGAGGGAAGCGATTCAGTGACATCGAAAAAGTGCTTTTTACTTTCAACAAAATAATCAAGGGGATACTTGCTCAGGAGTGGAGCCATTCCTTTGTCTCTTGGTCCGGTACTTGGAGAAATTGTAAAAGTTTTAGCTGTCTAGGACCAGTAGAACATAGTTAGTCTGAGCATATAAAATGTATACCTCATACCAGTGTTATAAATACAATCATCTCTCATCACTACTAAGGAGTTTTGTGATTGCCTTGCACAGTCCAAAGGAGGCTTATACTGTATAATATTACAATGTTGGACAATCAACTGAGATATCACGGCCAGCAGCTGATCTACAAGTTCTCATAGCATATTTCTCTTGGGTGTGGAAAGTGAAGATAGAGACATTTCAGCTCCAGAATATATTCATGCCATGGGTGAATGATGAATATTTATAGTAGATGAATTTCTAATTTTATTTGTAAGGTGAATTATATGTGAAATTGTTCTCTAATTGCATTTTACTCAAAATTTTCACTATTGTACAATAGCGACCCCATGCAAGTTCAAACAACTATACCTTAGGCCAGATTACTGCTTAGCTTAATACTACACTATATTGTCCTCCTGACAGTCTAAACTAAGCTGTGATGTATGCCAGGAAGTTGATACAATCAACAAGTGAGTACTCTAGTCTTCCTCTCACTGCTGCATGATACTTGATCACTAGCAATAACACTGCCAGCCTTGTTTAATGAGGAGCACTCATGTTGGATAGCACTACTGTTGTTATACTCTATGTTCATATTCATTCACTTCATGGCATCAGTTTCCTAGTACATGTTACTAATTTACTCCATGGATCATCAACACTGTAATGATCATTAGCTACATGTTTTCTACATTGCAATGCCCTGTAAGGAATGAGACTGACACTTGTAGCTCAGAGAATGGCAAACACTTTTGAAATAGACGAGTTTGGTGCTATACGTAGGAAAGATACACAAACCAGCTGCCAGTCTAAACACAGCAGTATCCAGCTTCTTACAACACATTTTTGCTTCTTTTATATCAGCCTTGGCAGAAATGAATCCCCATGAGAAGGTAAAATGACTACAGGGTCATCAAGCAGGAGACATCATTTCACACTAGTTTCTCAAAACTTTCTTTCCCTTTTCATCTGACATCAATGATGGCTATGGACAGCACTACAGTACTTATTATTTTCATCATGAACTTGTAACAGTTTTCAAAAAACTTCCTGATAATGACTAAATCAGTCTGACTTGTTACAGTTATGAAAACAATTTTCAGTCACATCATAGTTTGTACAGAAAATCAATTGTCATTTTGTTAAGAAATAAGGGCTTGTTATTGAATGAAAAAATGTTGACTGTCAATATAGTAGTACTGTATAGTGTGAGAATCTCAACCACTAAGCTATGTAGTCCGGTCCGTATGCCTAAAACTGGTCCTATTTCAAACTCCTAGAACATTATGTTGGCGAAATACTTTGTTATATTCAATAATAATAAAACTGATAATAATAATAATAACAATTCGCAGTTTGTAAGTCTCCTGTCCAGGCCAATGCCTGCTTACATGACATCACATCATTATCATCCTAGTAGGCCTGAGCATCCTGCGACTTTCTCAACTCTTTGTGAAACATACAGTTCCACTGCCAGTTAAAGATGCTGATCATCAGCATTCTAACATTATCTTGCTCTGCCTATAGCCAGGTACCCATTTTATAGATGGGCGGACTGAGGAAAATGAAGATGAAATGTTTTCCCAAGGTACAACAAGATCATGGTCAGGAATTGAGTCCACGACCTTAAGATCATGAGTCCAAGACATAGACTAACCACTGGGCCATGCTGCTCCAAGACAAATATGTGATATGAAATATCTGCACATCAATGCCTAGAGAACAGTGTTTACACAACAATTACATCACAATATATACACACTAAAATACCTTATACATCGGCAACAAAAATCTAATCTGCATGTTAAATCACAGAATAAGTTATAGCTTAACAGAAGAACTCATTTCATTAGGACCAGAGTACTTCATGTAGTACAGATATATGAACACAGGCCCACATACTGTCATATTTACACTAGTACTAGAAGCCAAATCTGATGGAATGACAATACTGGGAAACAAATCTTCCACAAACAGCATAGGTTATCCAACTGGACTTGTACAACAGGTGCTGGTAGTGTACAACAGGTGCTGATACGAGTAGTATAGAGTAGGTGCTGGTAGTGTAAAGCAGCCTAGTAGAGTAGGTGCTGGTAGTGTAGAGTAGGTGCTGGTAGTGTAGAGTAGGTGCTGGAAGTGTAGAGTAGGTGCTGGTAGTGTAGAGTAGGTGCTGGTAGTGTAGAGTAGGTGCTGGTAGTGTAGAGCAGCCTAGTAGAGTAGGTGCTGGAAGTGTAGAGTAGGTGCTGGAAGCATAGAGTAGGTGCTGGTAGTATAGAGTAGGTGCTGGAAGTGTAGACTGGTGCTGGTAGCATAGAGTAGGTGCTGGAAGTGTAGAGCAGGTGCTGGAAGTGTAGAGTAGGTGCTGGTAGTGTAGAGTAGGTGCTGGTAGTGTAGAGCAGCCTAGCAGAGTAGGTGCTGGAAGTGTAGAGTAGGTGCTGGAAGTGTAGACTGGTGCTGGTAGCATAGAGTAGGTGCTGGAAGTGTAGAGTAGGTGCTGGAAGTGTAGAGTAGGTGCTGGTAGTATAGAGTAGGTGCTGGAAGTGTAGAGTAGGTGCTGGTAGTGTAGAGTAGGTGCTGGAAGTGTAGAGTAGGTGCTGGTAGTGTAGAGTAGGTGCTGGAAGTGTAGAGCAGCCTAGTAGAGTAGGTGCTGGAAGTGTAGAGTAGGTGCTGGTAGAATAGAATAGATACCAGTAGTTAGTAGTGTAAAGAGTAGGTGCTGGTAGTGTGGAGCAGCCTAGTAGAGTAGGTGCTGGAAGTGTAGAGTAGGTGCTGGTAGAATAGAATAGATACTAGTAGTTAGTAGTGTAAAGAGTAGGTGCTGGTAGTGTAGAGCAGCCTAGTAGAGTAGGTGCTGGAAATGTAGAGTAGATGCTGGAAGTGTTCAGTAGGTGCAAGAGTGTAGAATAGATGCTAGTATGGTAAAGCAGGTGCTAGTAATGTAGAATAGTTATTGTCAGTGCAGAGTAGGTGCAGGCAGTGTAGAGCAGGTGCCATTAGTATAGAGCAGATGCTGGTAGTATAGATAAGGTGCTGGTAGTGTGTCAGGACTTGTATAAGAGACGCTGGTAGTGTGTCAGGACTTGTATAAGAGACGCTGGTAGTGTGTCAGGACGTATAAGAGACGCTGGTAGTGTGTCAGGACTTGTATAAGAGACGCTGGTAGTGTGTCAGGACTTGTATAAGAGACGCTGGTAGTGTGGGTAAATTTCACTGTCTGGAATGTGAAGGTAAAACTCAATGGCCACCAGACATTCAATCTCATACTGTAAAAGCTCCTTGCGATTCACACGGAAGTCATCCACGATTTGCTGAGGAAGAAATTGAAGGAGTATCAACTAGAGAATTACTCATGAAATATGACTAGTCCTAGTCTAGAATATCAAGTGCATTTATATCACACTACATCATCCTCTGCCTACGTAGGTAGCAAGTATCGTGCTATTAAACATTGAACTCTCTTCTCAATGACCAAGCTGGTTTAACTTCTTCACAAAAATCAAAGTGCCACCGAGTAAAATTTTAGTAAGAGAAAATAACAACCATAATACTAATAATAGTCCTCGAGTCATATTATGATTATGGCCACAATTTAATTTTTCTCCTCCTCTAACAATATTGACAATTTTTGAATGAGGGCATGTCTGGTTTCAAACTGTTGTTGACATGAAGCTGAGAAGAGGAAACTGATATCTCCACACATGACAACAAACCTTCATCTTTATTTGACACCACTGCAAACAGTGTTTTCTTGTTTCTACATTTACTTCTCGGAAATATACACGAACATACAAAACCCCACTATGTGAACGAAAGCATCCAGCCACATCAATGCATTATTCAACGTTACTGCCTTCCTGTTTTAGTTACTGACTGACCATTCTGATACCAGCAGAGAGTTTGTTATGCACCGACCTCTCTCAAGTGGACAGGGTGTGATAAATAGACACTCCTGTCAGCCATAGACAGTAGTTAGCGCGATTCATTCTCTCTCTAACGTTACAAGGGTTAGGATCACAGCAAATGTTTGTGTTGACACTTGTAAATATTATGTGACAGAAAGCTTTTATGAGATTTCTTGTAAGACTCAAACTGAGCTGATAGAGTCTCATAAGAAACAACAGTATGCACCACAGCAGAGTTGACTTTCTTCAATATAAGTTACCGGTCAGTGATACACTGTATTCATTTGTTACATACAACATCCTCTATGTCCATATTCATCTTTACTACAGACAAAACAAATGTATAGTGTGACAGCAAGTTTGTCCTTACCTCTATGAGTTTAGTGAGAACTGGTCCCTTGACATCATTGAGCTTGCAGGAGAGAAGTAGACAGGCTCCTGCACACAACTTGCGGTTCTGTTTAGTGATCAGTTGCTGAAACACAATCATCACACAAGCTGCTCATTAGCTATATCTGCTACTCTGCTCCACCTGATCCTACCCTACCAAATGGTTACAGTGCTAGACTAAAGATCTAAAGGTCGCAGGTTCAACTCCCAATTACAGTCATGCAGTACGTGCCTTGGGAAAGCATTTTATTCTGAATTTCTTCGGCCCACCCATCTACTGTAGTGTAGGCAGTGTAAATTTTGTCAGAGTGCCAGTGATCAGCATTGCAAATGGCAGTGTAAATTTTGTCAGAGTGCCAGTGATCAGCATTGTAAATGGCAGTGGTTCTAATGATTCCAAAGGAGCTGAGAAAATCCTAGAGTGATCAGGCAGACTAATAGAACAGCATCATTATTCTACTCTTCTCTGCTCTATTCTACTCTTCTCTCCTCTATACTCTACTATACTCAGCTGTACTATACTGTGCGCTGTTCTATTCTATTTTACTCTACTCTATTCTACTCTACTCACTTTACCCCACTCCACTCCACTCTACTCACTTTACTCCACTCCACTCCTCCACTCACTTTACTCCACCACTCCACTCACTTTATTCCACTCCACTCCTCCACTCACTTTACTCCACCACTCCACTCACTTTATTCCACTCCACTCCACTCTACTCACTTTACTCCACTTCACTCACTTTACTCCACCACTCCACTCACTTTATTCCACTCCACTCTATTCACTTTACTCCACTCACTTTACTCCACCACTCCACTCACTTTATTCCACTCCACTCCACTCTACTCACTTTACTCCACTCACTTTACTCCACTCCACTCACTTTACTCCACCACTCCACTCACTTTACTCCACTCCACTTCTCCACTCCAATCTACTCCACTCCACTCTACGCTACTCACTTTACTCCACTCCACTCCACTGCACTGCACTTTACTCCACTCACTTTGCTCCACTCCACTCCACTCTACTCACTTTACTCCACTCCACCACTCCACTCCACTCCACTCTACTACTATGCACATCCTCTATCACAGTGGTTATCAAATAAATCCATGACAGACTATCATGACCAGATATGACAGAACATAGCAGAGAGAATAAACACGATAATAAACAACAAGTATTATACTATTGTTAAACGTGATGCATGCAACATAAAATAGACCATTTTTAAGTAAACCTATGGTCGAGAGCATGCATCCCTCACAAACATACACTCTTACAGCAAAACAAGGACTTCCATCAAGGGTTACCTTTTAGTTCTGTTTACTTGGCCATTTTAACTCCACTAGAAACATGACATTGTCAGAGTGACTTTAGCTTGTCTTTTTTTAAGTCAAGCTGGAAAGAGCTTACTAAAGTATGTTTGGGCAGTCAAAGGTTGTTTCCCTTGTATTTTTATTTCAGACCAATCAACAAGAAAAAGTAATTCGGCATTTAATTAAATAGAAGACAGCAGAGTGAGGACACAGAATTTTTACTTCTTTTCTGCCAAAAACTTTGTTTGGGATTAGTGACTGTCTAGACAGCTGTATTATTGTGATGCAATGGTTGTTGGAGGTTTATGGGTGTTTCAGATGATTTACAGTCCAGATTTTGAGTAATTATGATGGAGATATATTAATATGCTTTTATACGTGACCATGGTAAATTCCAGAAACGGCACGATAGTGAAATGATATCAACAAAGAGAGAGAGCAGGTAAATTTGAACAAATACAAAAACCACACAAACTCTGCTGATGGTGGTCATCTTTCTGCGACTGAAATATCCTGATAAACCTTGGTTTCTGGATCAACTGATAGATCAATAACGCAGGCTGCTCAATTTCAGTTCTGTCTATGTATTTTGGGCGCTGCCTTTATATTTCTCGACCACTTTTTGGCAATTTCTATTCACTCGAGATCTCATTTGGTGGATGTGAAAATATGAAGGGGACCATCTTGCATGAGCCCTCTGAGTGAGTTTGGTAGACAAGAGAAAGCAGATGTACAATGGAGTCGACTAAACTTTCTCATCCTTCTTAATACAGTACATGTATCTCTCTATGTCAAATGATCACTCTCACACACAGCTGCAAATTACATTTCACACAGTCCAGCACTAGACAATATTAGCTTCCAGTTGATACTCATGGAAATAGATCAGAAATAATGGAAAATGCTTATGTAGGACACTTAATTCCAGAGATGCTTAATTACCTTCAGAATAATTTTCTCAAAGAAGACGTAAGCTTGGGCAACTGTCCATAGATCTACAGCACACTGTAACTGTAACAAATAAAGGAATAGAAGCAATATGATGCAAGTTCAGAATACATACGAACAAGTGGATAAATAAAGGCAGTAAATAGGACACGGACAGGTTTACAGTACATGGGAACAAGAAGATGAATAGAGGCAATGTCAGACTGACAGATTTACAGTACGTGGGAAGATGAAGATGAGGCAGAATGAAAATGACAGGTTTACGGTACACGGGAACAAGAAGATGAATAGAGGCAATGTCAGACTGACAGATTTACAGTACGTGGGAAGAAGAAGATGAGGCAGAATGAAAATGACAGGTTTACGGTACACCGGAACAAGAAGATGAATAGAGGCAATGTCAGACTGACAGGTTTACAGTACGTGGGAAGAAGAAGGTCAGGCAGTATGAAAGTGACAGGTTTACAGTACACGGGAAGAAGAAGATGAATAGAGGCAATGTCAGACTGACAGGTTTACAGTCCATTGGAGGAAGAAAATCAGGCAGAATGAAAGTGACAGGTTTACAGTATATGGGAACAAGAAGATGAGGCAATATGGAAGTGACAGGTGTATTGTACATAGGAAAAAGATGATGAGGCAATATGAAAGTGACATGTTTACAGTCCATGGGAAGAAGAAGATGAGGCAGTATGAAAGTGAAGTTTTACAGTACCAGGGAACAAGAAGATGAGGCAGTATGAAAGTGACAATTTTACAGCATATAGGAACAAGAAGATGAGGCAATATTATGAAAGTAATGGGATTACAGTACACGGGAACAAGAAGATGTGGTAATATGAAAATGACAGTTTCACAGTACACAGGAACAAGAATATGAGGCAATATGAAAGTGACAATTTTACTGTGCATAGGAACAAGAAGATGAAAAGAGGCAAAGTAAAACTGACATGTTTACAGAGCAGTCATGTCTCATTAATCTGAATAGTTTGGCTCCTGTAGTTTCCAGACTATCATGTCAAGCCATTTATATAGTAGTAAACAAAACATGTATATATAGTATTTAAAAAAAGAAAGACATTTATACAGTATTTAATAAAAAAAACATTTATACAGTAATTATATAAAAATTCTGTTCATGAATACTGATGACAAGTCAGTTAAGGGTGATTGTTGAAGATTATCTGATTAAAGATGAGTGATCAATTCTGGACGGAAGGAAAGAGGAAAAGTAGGAAGGAAGGAGGATGTGTGAGACAAAAGAAGGGCTTTGAACAACAAAGAAAAGAAAAGATAGAATGGTAGGAAAGTCTAACCTTATGGCCACCAAGGTTATGACATGATGCATTGAAAACCATTTGATATTCTCCCTTCCCAGCCATTCAAGTCTCAGTGAGTTGCGATTTTTTTATAAATTATCTCAAAAAGATCATTTCTGATGTCACTCACATGCCTGACCACAGAGGGGATAAAGTGAACAAAGTCACTAGACTAGGCATCACTGGACGGTTAGCATTGCCGTCCTTGTTACGTTAACGATGTGATTTTGTGAAAAGAGAACAGGTGACAGAGATACATAATCAATGTTCTCATGATGTTTGTTCAGATTATCAAAGCATATTATAATGCAAATAATACATTTGTGTTCCAAGATTTTATGTTCAAATTTAGAAACATAAATTTGTGGATTATCTGTGACATTTACATAGAGGAAATTTCCCATTTAATGTGTTTAGTAAAGTGAGGTTTACAGTTTGCTGGGGTCTGGATTAAGGAGACTTGAATGTACATGGAAACAAAAAGAACAACTGAGGAGATGTGAGAATGAGAGGGTTATAGTGGATGGCATCAATTTAAGACTGTCAGCAGACTGCCCAACAAGGATAAATTGGCACCAGAGAAAATCTGACTAATAACTACGGCCTCAAACCACTAAGAACTATCTGGACAACAATCATTCACCATTCACATGGTCTAACTGATGCAGGCCATTTCCAACAAACACTCTTTCATTTCACAATAAAAGTCATTCACATGCTCTTAGACGACATGCATAACTCTACAATACTCATCACACTGCATGTGGACAAGATTGTACTATATTTATCTGAATGCATGTGTACAAGATATTTACCCCGAAGCATGTGAACAAGATATTTACCCCGATGCATGTGAACAAGATATTTACCCCGATGCATGTGAACAAGCTATTTACCCCGATGCATGTGAACAAGCTATTTACCCCGATGCATGTGAACAAGATATTTACCCCGATGCATGTGAACAAGATATTTACCCCAATGCATGTGTACAAGATATTCATCCCAATGCATGTGTACAAGACTACCCACCCTGATTCATGCTTAGAAGACTTTTCCCCACTGCATGAGTCCAAGTCTACTTACCTTGATGCATGTGTACAAGACTAACCCAGTGAAAGTGATCAAGACAACTCATCTCAGTGCATGTGTACAAGACTTCTGTACTTATCCCATAGCTGGTATAGAAGGCTATTCTCCCAATGCATGAAAACAAAGACTACTAACCCTAATGCATGTGTACAAGGACACTTACTTTAATGCATGTGTACAAGACTATTGACCCTAATGTATGAATACAAGTACAAGACTATTGACCCTAACGTATGAATACAAGTACAAGACTATTGACCCTAATGTATGAATACAAGTACAAGACTACTGACCCTAATGTATGAATACAAGTACAAGACTATTGACCCTAATGTATGAATACAAGTACAAGACTACTGACCCTAATGTATGAATACAAGGCTCCTCATCCTGATGCACATATGTACAAGACTATTTGATCCAATGCATGCGCACACTGTACAGGTTATTGACTCCAGTGCATGTATACAGGACTATTCACCCTGATGTAGGACTATTCACCCTGATGTAGGACCATTCACCCTGATGTAGGCCTATATGCACAAGACTGTTCATTCCAATACATGTGTACAGGTTATTGCCTCCAGTGCAAGTATACATTCACCCTGAGGTATGAGTACAAGCTAAGACTGTTTGCCCAAATGCATGTGAAAAGGACTGTTCACACAAATGCTTACCAAACTACTCACCCGAACATGAGCAATATGATACAGCTCTCTCTTTAAACTGCAGGAAACAAACAAAAAAAAAAAAACAACAACCATCATCATCAGTCCAACTAGTGCTAACAACAGAGGCAATGCCATGACAACATAGAACAAGATATTCCACTACGGACAACAGACAGCAACAGACTCCAGAGGAATATATTTATTTTAACAATGAAAACACATGTTTCTGAAATATAGTAATAATAAGAGCATTTCTATAGCACCTATTCCCCAATGAAGGGCTCCAAGCGCTTTACAGAACTGATACATAGTTTAACTCCTGCAAAACACATAAAGGTTCAAAGTAATAAACACATCTTCAGTAATTACACAACACAGTTTTCCAACATAATCAATCCAAACAGTCTTCACACTGGAGGAAAATCATATCTATACTCAGGCATACTCAGTCTACAGAGCAAAATATTGAACAAATAGGTGGGTTTTTAGAGATTTTTTGAACATTTCAACAGTGGGAGCACCTTGGATGTTTTTAGGCAAATTGTTCCAAATCAGTGGACTAGTGTATATAAAACTTCTCTCTCCAAATTTTTTCATTTTGGTTTTTGGCACTTCAAATAAGACAGAATTTTCTGACCTTAGTGATCTAGATGGTTTATAAGGTTTCAGTAAATCAGATAGGTAAGATGGTGACCTACCATGTAGAGATTTGTTGCAAAACAGTGTTATCTTATTTTCGATCCTTGCTCTTGAAGTAGGACAGGCACATCAAAAATAATTTTCCCTTTTCCAAGACTTTTTCTCTCTGAAAAGTATTTATGGTGCCCACCAAGTCAATTTTGCGAAGAAAGAGCATCATTTTGTTAGTGTGTGCATGGCGTAATTAGGCGAGCTAGAGTTACCGGGTTTCGCCCTCACGTCCAGAATTATTCCCCTTCCCCGATCAGCAGTGGCTTGTGGCAAAAATGATGACGTCACTTCAGTTCTAGCAACTACAGACACCTCTAACTGACAATGTATTATTCAGATTTTAATTAAGGTCCTGGTCATCCAAATTCAAATGTGAGGTTTGACAGTGTGAGCCAGATAAAATATTCTGCATTTTCATTGCCTCAGCATCATTTTGCTTGACATATCTACTGTTCACAGAGGAATTAATATTTGAAATGCACGCACTTGGCAACAGTGTAGTGACGCAACAATCCAAAATGAACCGAAGAAATTAAGTTTTATAGAATTAAAACATTCATATTAACATGCTATCACCCGTCCGCAGAGCACTAGCTAGACAGCTCGGCCATGTGGCTAGAATGTATTTGACGTAAGTGTACGGCCACCATGCGCACAGTGGGTGTAACAATTCGGACTTTGAATAATGTAACCCTGTGGGTTGTCTGGGGCCGGCAGAGGCGTTATATCATTATGACAGACGCTTGAAAGATTGTTTTATTGGAATAATAGAGTGTCATATGATTTAATGTGGTCTGTAGGACGGTGCAACTTTCCATTAATATGAGCCTTCTGCTCTTTTGTTCCATACCCAAGTTTACTAAAGCTACTGCTGAACTGTTTATGCCATTTGACCTTCCCGATAAGTTGGAGTATACATGTATGGGGGGAGGGAGGTGAGAGGGAAAGAGTTGCTCACCTCCTGAGTTTAGACAGAGTCAGCTGAACATTGGGAAATCTCTCTTTAAACTTTTCGTTCAATTCTTTCTTCAGCATGGAGGGCTTGACGTAATCAATGATGGAGGTCTGAGGATAAGAATCATAAACTGACTTTATATCAAACATCAAACTGGTGCACAAGCTGGTATACTGAGGACAAGGAACATGGACTGACTTCATGTCAAACATCAAAGTAGCACAGGAGCACAAAAAACATGGACTGACTTCATGTCAAACATCAAAGTGGCACAGGAGCACAAAAAACATAGACTGACTTCATGTCAAACATCAAACTGGCACAGGAGCACAAAAAACATGGACTGACTTCATGTCAAACATCAAACAGGTGCACGGGCTTGTAACCCATCTAATCAATTTGACAGAATAAACCAGTACGTATTGAACACGTCATATTGCCAATATTGTCACTAGTGCGCTGTGTGAATTTTGATGCTGTTACTAAAATACATGATACAGCATTACAAGTTCAAAATCTGTGAAATTGAAAACACTATGTAGAAGTAGGAAAACACACAAACAAAAAAAAAATCACAAAAGACACATTCTAATCTGTAACTGTGCCTTCTGGGTATCTGGCAAGACTGGATCACGTTTGAACGTATAACTTTGAAGTTCATTATGTAGATCAGGTCAGGCATTGGTCAGTTTGCCATACATATCACCTGACAGTTGGTCATTTGTAAAATCTGTGGACAGGACTTACCAGGTAAGATTTGAAAGTGAGTTCTGTCCTGTAACTGCCAGACTGTAATTCGGGATCATCCAGCTTGTTAGCATGGTAGGCATCACTGGAATCTTCTTGCACTGTGAAGTGTGACCAGAAATATGTGGGATTTGTGGGGAGGGAGGNGGGGGGGGGGGGGGTAGGGAGAGATTGAATCAATAGCACAACATCAGTGAAAAGAAGTGTGAAAACACATCCTAGCACCATGACTGGAACAGAACCATCAGACCCATTCATCTCACATACATTTGATATTAATGCACCAGATTGTTATGTTCTTCTGGGAAGCAGATGAGTGCAACTTTTTGAACTTTTATGATGGCCACTGCTGGCTCTTTCTCCATGCTCAATGTGTGCTGTACTGGTTGACTGTGACGTTATGCCTCAGTCCCCTGGATCTCTGTAATCCCAACTGGTGAGATCATGTTGCATCTTGGTATGAAGGGAGAATCTAATACATGTACTTTGAAATGCATGAGAGGAAATTTTCAAATCTGAATGTCAAATGTAGACACTGTCTAGCTTGTGTCAAAGGTTTCTTGTAGACACTATGAGGTTTGTGGGTAACTCATTTTAAATAGGTCGTCATGGCAGTAATGTTGTTGTTTCACCTTTACAAATTACTCACCCTCACATCCACACAACAACCCACTAACTTCTCACTCCTCACATATCCCCTTCTTCACACAGCTGCTTTCTCACCAGCCCCTACCCCACCGCCTTCCCTTCCCACCCCCCATCCCCAATCACACCAAACTACACTCACAACTAGACTAATCTAGGCATCACTATGTGACCAATTATAAGGCCAGGAACAACTAGTTTCTTATCAGTCAGATTGTGTTGAGAAAGTGTCTGGGAAAGACTAAGGGCTGCCGGCCGCACATTAAACTGACAGTATATGTCAGATCAAACACTTTCAATAAATTTACCAATCAAATATTATAGCATTGTGAAAATAACTAATGGATCCCAAAAGCTTTTCTACATTTAGGTAGGCAAGAACTTTGTCTAATATCCAACAATTATTTGCAACAAATGTCAAGTCGTTATGTCCAGTAATTTCTGAGTCTATCAGCAACAAAGGAGTTTAGTTGTAGTATTTACAATGTAGATATAATTGTAAGGAGTGAGTGAGTTTGTGTTTTACGGCGTGTCAGCACGATTACGGCTATATTACGCCCTCATGGTTAACGTTTTTGAGTAGAATTTTCCTATCAATTTTGTCTGGACAGCGACCGCTAGGCCTACTCTTTTACGACTTTAAAACTGCCAAGGGATTTTTGTAAGGAATCTCTGCTCTTTCTAAAGCCGTGGAAATAACACTGCTGAATACATGATGTGTTGTTCATCTTTTCAGATGGACCCCATGGTGTCTTGGTCATAGCCACAGAATGAAAGTACATCCTGAGTAAACAACATCCTCTCAATGTCTCATGCCACCTGATCCAGGTTTAAAAGATAGAACAAATAAAATCATGTTCACTGCAGTAATAAAGAGCATAGATGATAAAGTCATAAAAGAAAATACTAAGAATCTATGAAACAAGAATCTACCAAGAAAGCAAGGGGTCAACTATATCTTGTTAACTGTTGTTACCAGTTACATCAGGCTTCACAACATCTCGTTAACTGTTGTTACAAGTTACTGGGAGCTAACTACATCTTGTCAACTGCTGTTACTTGAGGTTGACTATATCTTGTCAACTGTTGTTACCAGGGACTGACTACATCTTGTCAACTGTTATTACAAGTTACTACGGGTTGACTACATCTTGTCTACTATTATTACTAGAGGTTAAAGATATCCTGTCAACTGTTATAACAAGTTATAAGGGATTGACTATATTACCTTATCAAAAATGTTGGTACAAATTACATGGGGTTAACTACATCCTGTCAACTGTTGTTACAAGAGGTGTTCTACATCTTATTAATTATGTAACTTTATTACAAGATTAGAAGGGTTTGACTTCACTTTGTCAACCGTTATTACAACTTACTAAGGGCTGATTACATCTTGTCTACTGTTTTTACAAAGGGCTGACTGCACGTCAACTGTTCAGGTATGTGACACCCATTAGAAGGGCAAATCACTGATTGTGTACAAGCCAATTAATCCGCTAATATATAAAATCCCCCTTTTTTGGGGCCCTGCCAGCCAGTGTTAGGGACTAGAAATGTGTAAAATGACCTGTGATCTAAATAAAGCATCCAATTTTAAAGTTTCAGGTACAATTTGAGCCTTCTAGATAAAAAAATAAAATGTGTAGACCTATGTATTCGCACGTGGTCAAAACCAGCCAAATGAAAAATTGGAGACCAAATCAGAATTTGAGGTGACCTTTTTCAAAAGACATTTGTGAAAAATTTTGGGCATTGACTCCCCTTTTTCTTCCCATTAAAAGATCGGGCAAAAGAAGTACTTTAACCTCCATGGAAGAAATTTCCCCAAATCACAGTGGTATATTTAGAATAACGCGAAATGTTAATAGGGCCAAAAGAAGAAAAAAAACAATAGGTGTCAAAGACCTTCAGTGTTAATCCAGGTTACTAGGGGCCGACTCCACCTTATCAACTATTGTACTAGGACTTGACTACATCTTGTCAACTGTTGTTACTATGAGTTGACTACATCTTATCAAATTTTATTACAAGTTACTTATGGTTGACTACATCTTGTCAACTACGGTACTGCTACAAGCTACATGGGTTGGAAATCTTAGTTGAGGAGTTACCTGACTTACACAATGATAGTACCGGTAGGTTCAATGTCTCCAACTGAGCTCAGTCCTCACCTTGATTTCATGTGTTGCTACCTGGCCTTAATACTCAGGTGTGTTACTGTACCTGTCTCCAGCTGACTTTCATACGTAAGTATGTTACTGTACCTGTCCCTAGCTTACCTAAGTACTCAAGTGTGTTACTGTACCTGTCTCTTGCTGACCTAAATACTCAGATGTGCTTACTGTACTTGTCTCTAGCTAACCTGAAGACTCAGGTGTGTTACTGTACTTGTATCTAACTGATCTTTAATAATAGTCAGGTGTCTTACTATACCTGCCTCTAGTTGATCTTAATGCTCCAGTATGGTAATATATACCTGTCTCTGGTTGACCTAAATACTCAGGTGTGATACTATACCTGTCTTTCTAACTGATCATAATAGTTAAATGTGTTACTGTACCTGTCTCTAGCTGACAGTGCCACTGCCATTGGCCAGTCTGTGAATGCCACTGGCCAGCGTGTTGGGGTGGGGCCTCATGCATCATGCCACGCGATCCTTCAGGATCTGCTGAGGCAGGGGTGAGGGGCAAATTAGATTTAACCTTTGGTGGATAAGGGGCAAACTATTTTTAACCTCCCAGCCAGAGATAAAAATCTAGGAATAGTGTCCAAGCCCAAGTTACTGAATAGATTGCAGGTGACTAAGAGAGTTAGATTCAAGCCATTCCACCCTAATCCACTCTACTAACACAATCAACTGGTGGTCAGTTCAATGAGTTCTCATCACAAGCTGGACAATGAAATGCCTCATGATGCTCTAGCTTTCTCAGCTCTTTACTTTCACATGAGTTACTGTACATGTCATCTCTACATATCTCAGCTCTTTACTTTCACATTCTACTTAGTCCAACCAAGTGGTCCAATGAGTTACTGTACATGTCATCTCTACATATCTCAGCTCTTTACTTTCACATTCTACTTAGTCTAACCAAGTGGTCCAATGAGTTACTGTACATGTCATTTCTACATATCTCAGCTCTTTACTTCCACATTCTACTTAGTCCAACCAAGTGGTCCACTGAGTTACTGTACATGTCATTTCTACATATCTCAGCTCTTTACTTTCACATTCTACTTAGTCCAACCAGGTGGTCCAATGAGTGTACTGTACATGTCATGTCTACATATCTCAGCTCTTTACTTTCACATTCTACTTAGTCCAACCAAGTGGTTTACTGAGCTACTGTACATGTCATCTCTACATATCTCAGCTCTTTACTTTCACATTCTACTTAGTCCAACCAAGTGGTTCAATGAGTTACTGTACATGTCATGTCTACATATCTCAGCTCTTCACTTTCACATTCTACTTAGTCCAACCAAGTGGTCCACTGAGTTACTGTACATGTCATTTCTACATATCTCAGCTCTTTACTTCCACATTCTACTTTGTCCAACCAAGTGGTTCAATGAGTTACTGTACATGTCATGTCTACATATCTCAGCTCTTTACTTTCACATTCTACTTAGTCCAACCAAGTGGT
>JAWQUT010000794.1:50844-60844 GCA_033807755.1 Ellobium chinense
GTCTACCCTCCGTCACTCGGTCAACCAGTCTACCCTCCGTCACTCGGTCAACCAGTCTACCCTCCGTCACTCGGTCAACACGTCTACCCTCCGTCACTCGGTCAACCAGTCTACCCTCCGTCACTCGGTCAACCAGTCTACCCTCCGTCACTCGGTCAACCAATCTACCCTCCGTCACTCGGTCAACCAGTCTACCCTCCGTCACTCGGTCAACCAGTCTACCCTCACTCGGTCAACCAGTCTACCCTCCGTCACTCGGTCAACCAGTCTACCCTGTCACTCGGTCAACCAGTCTACCCTCTGTCACTCAGTCAACCAGTCTACCCTCTGTCACACAATTTCAGCCATCAGTGGAATTATTTATTTATCAGTTGTAATCTTTTTACCACTGATCTTTGATTTTTACAGCAGCTGAGCAGTTGAAATTATACAAAGTGACTTGCGATTATCCAGTGACTTTTATACAGGAAAAATTTGGTTCTTGAGGACAGTTGCAATTAAGTGGAAGTGGCAATTAAGTGGAGGGAAGTTAAGTGGAGGCTACTGTACTATGTTCTAGTTCAACTGGCAAACAGTGGTTAAAGAGTCTACATATTTTGTTAAACTAATAGCAAAGTGTTTCAGCAGAACATCTAAAGAGGATTCTAGTTCAGGCTGAGTTTTTATGGCCTTACAGAACACGGCTGTTTATTTCACCTATGTGGTCACTGTTATGGATAATGCATGTTGCATGTGTTGTCTGCCCGCCAGGGGTGGGGTGCAAAATTCCACTGTCACGTTCCAAGCTCGGCAAAGAGATATGTATATATTCTTTTGCCACATTCAAGTGAAACGAGCGAGCAATAGAATAAATTCTATCACTGCATTACAAGGGTGAACATTCAGCAGAGGTCTATAAAAATCATTTTGCATTTTCTCAAGGATGTCTGTATTTTCTATCAATTTCACCAAGAATTTTCAATAATGTGAATTCTCAGCAAAGATAAGAACTCATCAAATCTTATATTTCGTAACTTAACTTGCAGTTCTATTTATTCTAGCTTCAAGACACATTGCCACCGCAGTTCCAAGTGGTCCATGTCCAAATGGTAACATCTTTGACTCTCCGCAAGGTTCCATGTGCTTGGGTGAATTTCAAATCAGAAATTGGGGTAAGGTAAGGAATAGACATAAGTGTTAAATGTAGTTTAAGAGCTCTTCCAAGGATGTTTTCTCTTCTCTATCACTGCTTCTAAGCCTAACCCAGGTTCACTATGGGAGGGTCCCCAGATTTTATCAACTGGACATATTACACGGGTAATCTCAGGTTATGACATTTCTGGTGAAATCACATCTCATCTCGGGTGTCATCTCACTTCGAGGATACAAGTTACCAAGAACAAGGACATTTTCTACAAGAGCTTTTTCTGCTTAATATAGACTAGTGGAAAGATCAAGCCATGGATTCATGAGAAACATGAGGAACAGCAATGGCTTCCAGACATCATGCTAGTAACACAGTGTACAGTCTGATATTATGTCCTATGGTAATCTGTCACTGTACGAGATCCACACATCTCTTCAAGTGTTGTACACTGGTGTCATCAACTGTCAAAATTGGTGTTGACTGGATGATTAAGTAAGTCTATGAGCAACTTATTTCTATTTCTGAGACAAACTGTTGTGGGTAGGAAAAGTCTGGAGCATCACTAGGCCCATCTAACAGATCCAGTGTACCGTTCACAATCACATGTTCACAACCTCTTCACATGTAAATGGTATACTGTCTAGGTCAGATTACTGCCAAATCACTGAGACCACAATGTCTACCTTCACCAGCAGTAACACAATCTGCTGTTGCCTGCCATCACAGGTTACAGGTCAACTCAACAGCTACCCACAGCGAGCAATATTGTCCATTATTCGAAACTAATGCAGGGAAACAGGGAAAGGCAGGACTGGATGCTACAGTCCTCCAAGCAGAGGCAATTTATTTTCGATGCAACAGAACAGGCTAGCCAAAGAATTTGAAAAGCATCATTACTGAGAAAAAATTGCAGGGGCTAAGCTAAACATGTTTTGTTCTGTGCCACATACAAGAAATCAGCCAATTCAGAAAGCTGTGCATGGGATATAATGTAGTTAGGAGAGCCTGAGAGAAAACATCATGAAGACTGCTAGTGTAGGAGGGTTTCTCAAGAGCTTACAGGAGACAACTGTGTGCACGATTCCTTCCTCTAGCAGAGCTGTCATGCGCTCAATATAAGCTGTACACCATCACAGGTGTTAGATGACATTGCAGACACCCTGAACCAAATGGCAGAATGTTGAATATAGAGGTGAAGCAGTCTAGACTAACTAGGGGAAAGAAAGATTAGAAGAAATATGAAGGTAGCAGCTGGCCCTACTTACTAGCTGTCAGTTGCTCTTTGTGTTCAGTGCTGGTCCTCTTTGGCAAACGTCGGTTGGAAGCAACCAGGAAACGGCTGTACGAAACTTCCTGTTAACAGTCAATTAGCTTAGTAAATCACTTTCTGTCAACACAATCAGTAGTTTAATTAATCACTTTCTGTCAAAGAGTCAATTCACTTAATAAATCACTTCTTGCTAACAGATTCAGTTTATGGTTTTGAATGTTTTCCTTCAATCTGATCATCTTGTGTGCCCTCATCTGATAATATCAGTGTAATAAGTTTCTGGGTATGAAAATTTGACAAGGACTACGTAATCAGTCTCCCTATATGAAAATATGAGGACTCAGGGATGCCACTCACTTTTCATAAAATTCTCTGAAGCTTTTGCGGCTTGGCGGGAATTTATAAGGACTTGGTCTCTGATCTGAAACCTGTTCTTTCACAGAGCCAAATCATGTTTGATCTCTAAATAAAGCTATCTTAAACAATGAAGAAATGAAGCTATCTCTTAAACAATAAAGATGCATAAATTTACTACATAATCATACAGGACAGAAATCAAAAGCAGACTTGCCAAGCCCAATTTATCAAGGATCAGGCAGCCAATGAGGTTAACTGACTAAAACTAATCATATGGTTTGGTTCCTCTGATTAGCCATTCAAACATGTTCGTCATCAATGTCAGAAATTGACTGTAAACATAAAGGCTAGGACAAACAACTTCGAAATCCTGTTACTCAAAGTGCCTAGGTTGGGATTTGGTGAGAAAAAGCTTTCTTTGAGAAACCCCTAGATACTACAAGGAATCCCTAAAAGATTTTGTTGCTTAGATCTCTTGCTTTCATTCATGATTCAGATTTTCTCTGAAAATTAACGTAAGCCTAGTTAAGGTCTTCCACGAAGTCGACCAGCCCAACCCACACACCGCCCGAAGAAGATGAGCAAGAGCGATGGACGATCAACCAATCTTAGTACTGCGTAAGCTAGGCCTATGAGGCAATTTTCACAGAAGAACATATGCATTGGAAAGTGTATCGCCGAATTAGGGTGCCTCATATGGTTTCCATCCTGTAAATGAGTTCTCAAAACCAAAGTAACCGCATCTACGACAGTTCGGAATTTGCGGAGCGCATTTACTAAGGCCGGAAGGATCTTTCAATAACACTAAACTATCTAGCCATATGTCGGCCGTACTGAAACGCTTATGCGTCTTGTGCATGCTGATCTATCCATACGGCGGCAGTACCGAAACGTCCAATAAAATTTCGGATCTCGGTATTTTTTTCTTTCCGAGAGTCGTCACCAGTTCTCAGACCGACCTCGGATGGCATTCTCGGAGCTGCCGATATTCTCGGATTTCCGAAAATTCTTGGAAGAGTGGCATCCCTGGGACTATGTAACCAGTCTCCCTCTATGAAAATATGAGGACCGCGTAACCAGTCTCCCTCTACGAAAATATGAGGACCGCGTAACCAGTCTCCCTCTACGAAATATGAGGACCGCGTAACCAGTCTCCCTCTACGAAAATATGAGGACCGCGTAACCAGTCTCCCTCTACGAAAATATGAGGACCGCGTAATCAGTCTCCCACTATGAAAATGTGAGGACCGTGTAACCAGTCTCCCTCTATGAAAATGTGAGGACCGTGTAATCAGTCTCCCACTATGAAAATGTGAGGACCGTGTAACCAGTCTCCCTCTATGAAAATATGAGGACTATGTAATCAGTCTCCCACTATGAAAATGTGAGGACTATGTAATCAGTCTCCCTCTATGAAAATGTGAGGACTATGTAATCAGTCTCCCACTATGAAAATGTGAGGACCGTGGAACCAGTCTCCCTCTATGAAAATATGAGGACCGTGTAATCAGTCTCCCACTATGAAAATATGAGGACTATGTAATCAGTCTCCCTCTATGAAAATGTGAGGACTATGTAATCAGTCTCCCACTATGAAAATGTGAGGACTGTGTTACCAATCTCCCAAATGAAAATGTGAGCAGGCCAGTGTAAACAGTCTCCCTGTAAGAAAATATGAGGACTGTTTAACTTGTCTCCATCTATGAAATTGCGAGGACTGTTACCAGCCTCCTAGTATGAATGTGTGAAAACAACTGTGTAACCAGTCTCTATGTACGAGAATACCAGAAAGACTATGCAGCTGATCTATGTGAATGAACTGTGCAACCACACACATTATGTTTTCATGATTGAGGTGGATCCCCCCATAAAGCCATTTAAACAATCTCTCAGTATGGCCTTGGCTAACTATGACAAATGAGAGTTACCTCCTCCTGTTTGGCACTGTGTTGGAGTCCAACAAACAGAAGACCCTCCTGTGAAGAATGTGACCTTGACCCTGAGTGCCCTGACAGATGCCGCACACGACCTTCTTCATCTGACCTAAAGAGGGAGAGAGGAGAGATGAGAAGGGACCAGAGGAGACCATCCAAGAAACACAAGCTATAGGAAGTTATGACAGAAGGAAGACACTGGACTTGACTTTACAACCAAGTACACAGCAGCCCAAGTAGAAAGCCACTTGTTAGCATACAGACCTCCACCACTTGGGCTACACAGAAAGTCAAGAAACACGAACATGCAGCCACAACAAATGAGGTGACATCTGTTTATGATGAGGTGGGGTAAGGTAAGAGAGAGTGGAGTCATCAGCCAGCCCACAAACCAGTCAGCCCACAAACCAGTCAGCCCACAAACCAGTCAGCCAACAAGCCAGCCAAATAGCCTGCAAGCCAGCCAAGATGCCAGTCAGTCAGCCAATCACCAACAAATCAGCCAACAAACCAGTGAGTCAGCCAATAAATCAGCCAGCAAACCAGTGAGTCAGCCATTCAGCCAACAAGCCAGCCATGACAAATGATGACTAACAAATTAATCAACAGTCTGACCAATCCACAGTCCAACAATCCACAAACCCACCACTAAGATCCCTGCAAATATCTCATGTGATGGGCATATCTACTCCACCTACTTCATAGGCCTGCATGCTCACTCTAAGTTGCATTTTTGTCCAACGCATTTACAATGTTATATAAGTGGAGGATATTTAGTGACATATGATGTTTTACAAAGTTTTTGTAATCAGACAGACACCAAAATGTTGTCATCAGTATTTTGTAACAGCTCAAACTTTTCTTATATTATGTCTGCAAATCTGTTAAAGTTTAATTAACACATTTTTAAAAATTTGGAGATTAGTTCCACAAAGTTTTAAGCAAATTTGTAACTTAATACCTCATTGGAGACTCAAGACATGTATACACATCCCCTGCCTGCGCCAAACAAGAATTAACACGATGTTATCAGCACCAGCCAAGAACCAACATGATGTTATCAGCACCAGCCAAGAACTAACATGATGTTATCAACACCAGCCAAGAACTAACATGATGTTATCAGCACTAGCCAAGAACTAACATGATGTTATCAACACCAGCCAAGAACTGACATGAAATTATCAGCACTAGCCAAGAACTAACTTGACATTATCAACACCAGCCAAGAACTAACATGATGTTATCAGCACCAGCCAAGAACTAAGATGATGTTATCAGCACTAGCCAAGAACTAACATGATGTTATCAACACTAGCCAAAAACTAACATGATGTTATCAGCACCAGCCAAGAACTAACATGATGTTATCAGCACCAGCCAAGAACTAACATGATGTTCTCAATACTAGCCAAGAACTAACATGATATTATCAACACTAGCCAAGAATCAACATTACAGGTGAGAATTGGCAAAAGTGGAAATGGAGGAAAATCACTCATCAGTCGTCACTCCAAATTTTGTGCAGCACGGATAATTTATTTCTTAAGAACGACATGGCACTTTGGTGTCTTTAGATATACTAGACATATGATATGTTGGTGTTTGTTTTTGCTTTACATTCTTAATGCAGTTTATGTTTGAGGAAAGGCAGCAAGTGAACAGAGTATTGTATAGTTTACATGCTGTACCTTCTTACTTTGATCTGCATCCTTTTCAATTCATGAAGGCAAAGGAAATGAGATGGCAAGCTCTTGTATTGATTTGAATAGCCTCATATTGTTAACTACAGGGCACAGAAAAAAACATACTTGCACTTGAATACTTCCATACTTGTGTTGACTGACACAAAATCCTTTTTTGCTCATTAAGTTAAGAACACAGGAAATGTAACTGAAGAGTTTATCTACATTTTTGCTATGCACAGAACTTGGGAGACAATACAGACTTGGATATTTCCACATATACAGCCATTATATAAAACACTTTTTTCCCAAATGGATTTAAGATTTGCTGAAGAAGTCAACAACACTAGTCTGCTTCTGCACTACAGATTTTATCTTTGGATCAGTATGGAATTTCCCTTGTGCAGAGAGAGAGAGCAGTATGCACCACCAAGAGTCTCTTTCTTTCTTACAAACTCTCCATGAACTCTTTTTCCTCTTCAGTTTTCACAAAAATCCACTCCCAACTCCAAACATATTTCACTCCTGTTTCTTGGAGTAATTGGTCACAGCTGACAATGTCGTTTCTGTTCAAAAATGAAACTATGATATGCAGAGTTTCCAAATTTTTTAAAAAGCCGTGCCAACTTGCATGCAAGAACCAAAGCATATCTGGAAAGGGCCTCCCAGGATATGTCTATGCCCCCAGGATCACGATTTGAAATAAAAGAAGACATTTTGCTACAAACTGTCAATGTTTTGGATATATGTGGGTATTAGGATTAGCATGACCCTTTTTACATACATAGTTATTAAGAGCAACATAATAGAAATTGATTGTTAAACGGAAACAGATCAGTCTTTGAGTCATGTTCATCAAGTAACTGTGACAGAAGCCTGAACACTAGAAATATCAAAAAGTCTAAGAGAAGTTCATCTACTTTCATATACAAAAATATTGTAGTCAGTTTTGACCTACAATCCACTGGAGCCAAATATCTGACATATGATTTCAAAGGAGCCACCTCTGGCAACCCTGCATGAGAGCATGATTCTCAGTCCTCAATATAAATACATATGCGGCCATTACATATCACATTTCAATTGGGTAGGCTGCTCATAAAGAAGTATTCGATACAAAAGCTCGCCACAGATTACACGATATCGCCCAAAATATATAAAACCAGGCAAACAGTGACTTCATCTTCGATCCTTGTTTCTTGAATTTTCTTTCCTTGGTTCGCTCACTGGACAGTGGTGGCAAGTGGCACGACGGTTTAATTTGGCAGTATTATTTTTTAAATGGTGGAAACACAAAATCAGTCGGATGGAAATTCTACCAACTGGCGGAAAATTCACACCTATGAACAAGGTGCTATCAACACCAGCCAAGAACACATATGAAGTTATCAACACCAGCCAAGAACTAACATGATGTTATTAACACTAGCCAAGAACTAACATGATGTTATTAACACTAGCCAAGAACTAAAATGATGTTATCAACACCAGCCAAGAACTAACGAGATGTTATCAGCATGTTAGCATAACAACTCCTGGTCATTTACAAAGTGTCCAGTCTTCAGAAAGGTCATATAGGTCAGCTATTTTGGTGATAAATCATAAACAAGAACATTTTGGGAGTGAAATCCTTTTGATTCAAAAGTGAATGGCACACATAACAACATGAATTACGCAAACATTGAATTCTTCCATCCATTTCACATACAGCAGTCAAATGCTTCTGTTCAAACATGGCTCAGTATGTGGCCAAGCAAGAAGATGAGTGTTAGTGCTAGTGGCCAAGCAAGAAGATGAGTGGTAGTGCTACAAAGGATTACATTCTTGTGTGAACAGTTGATTTCCTTTAGAAGCAGTAAGTGTATCTTGTGTGAACAGTTGACTTCCTTTAGAAGCAGTAAGTATATCTTGTGTGAACAGCTGACTTCCTTTAGAAGCAGTAAGTGTATAGGTGGAACCATGCTGAGGCACCACACACATCAGCTGATATAAAAATAACAGAGTTGTTTTACCTGTGACCAGCCTGAGAAGTGTAGGAAAGAACAGAGCATACAGCCAAGGGTATCTTGTCTCCAGACACCAGATATACCCTGCAAGAACAAAACAAAACTACATTAGGCAGGACTATTTTAACTATTATCTCTACTGGAAACATCAACACACTCTATTAAATTACCAACCCATCTAGCTCCATATGTTAACAAAACAATCTGTTATTTTATCTAGTTTAAGCTTGCACAGTAACAAAGACTGACTTAGGATAATTGTAATGTCATCGACTACATTTTAATGGCATACATTCCCAGAATGGAATCTAAATGCTTTACACAGAACAAGAAAAGATACATGGGGATATAGACACTCAAGAATGCATTTGTCCCAAACTGAATATATATTATTATACATATACTCATGCACGCACACAAACATACACTTATACCCCACTGACCCACACACACACATGCACATATGCATGCACACCCATATACACACTCATAAACCACATCCACACATATACATATCCCCCCCACCCCCCATTCCAACCCACACACATGCATGAAAGCGTGCACGTGCGCACACACTCCCACACACAAAGAGAGAGAGAGTGGCAGCTGGATACATAATCTGTCATGTGTGTGTAGTGTTTTCTTCTGATGTTTCAAGCAAGACAAGATGAGAAAGCATTTTTTACTTTCAGTCAAATGTTGTGAAGTACATTCTCAATATTACCTTTTTGTGTGTGTGTGTGTGTGTGTGTGTGTGTGTGTGTATGTGTATGTGTGCGCATAGTGAAATCTGGTGTTCAACCTACAAACCCTGGATAACACATGTGCATAGCTTATGGACTTTGAATGTCAACAAAATTCAAGTTAGGTAAAAATAAAAAAAACTGATTCTGCAATAAGATTAAATTAATCCCTAACTCTTTCAGCCTTTCTAACAATGCTGGAATCAAGTGACAAAACTCAGCAAATGTCATCTGCTAAGCCCAGAGGGAGACAAGCTAGTGTTGGTCAGTCAATCTGGTAATCGTACTAGGAAAACACAAGAGAAAGCTGATAGGGCCACATTATCTACTATATTTTCATTCTTCTTTTTGTTTTCAGGTGCCTTACTCGTTTAGCTGCTAGGCGAGTTCAGTCTCCACCCACAGTTCATTCTCACCCGATGGTACATTATCTCCCCCAGTGCATTCTCACCCAACCGTATGTTCTCATCCGATGGTACATTTTCACTTGACAGTACAAGAGTACATGCTCACCCAACAGCATGTTCTCACCCGATGGTACATTCTCACCCACAGTGCATTCTCACCAGTATGTTCTCATCTGATGGTACATGAACACTACAAGCGCAAGACGACTACTATGCCACGAACGCTACAGGCGCAAGACGACTACTATGCCATGAACGCTACAGGCGCAAGACAACTACTATGCCATGAACGCTACAAGTGTAAGACGACTACTATGCCATGAATGCTACAAGCGTAAGCCTAACTGTAATAAAAAATACTACTATTACTGCTATTATTATTATTATTGTTTTGGAGGAGGGTGGGTCAAGACTGTCAATGAATTCTATGCACACCAATTATTATACCTGTTTATAAATTTTCTGTACTATT
>JAWQUT010000794.1:65844-68436 GCA_033807755.1 Ellobium chinense
TAATTAAAGTCCATATCTGTAGTAAACATCTGTAGTAAAACTTGCTGCCACTACAAGGCCATTATAATTACATGCACAATATGTTGGTGAGCACTCCACTGATTTCAGTAAATAATATTGTTCCCTGACATCTCTCTGATGCCTTCATACTTGCTGGTAATAATAATATGTGCTCTGTTCTCAGTGGAGAGGAATTTCAGTCACCCTTTCTGAGAAACAATATTCCAGCAAAACAAGGACATAAGTCTTTCAATAGAATTAATGCAGACAGCAAACACAAACACAACTGCAAAAGACAAGCAAGAAAATTTTTGTGTACTATATATAGAAAAGGAATATTTTTAAATTCTAATAATCCAGTGGAATTTGTGTTATTTAGACAACACAGCTTAACTTAACTTTACAATGACAAATCCTGGACAAGGCATGTCTGACTAAACTTATACTAGTAATGAGGATACAGTCCGTTTTAATCTGGAAAGAAATTTCCATACTATATATGCAATTTCAAAGAAGATTTATGTAATCTGTCTTTATCCAGCTCAATGATGTTTATTTTGCCTCACTGTCTGGTGGACATACAACATCTACAAGAAGACATGCCTGGGACAGTCACAGCAGTCATATTTTGTCACTTTGTTTACTTAAACAGTCAAGCACTCCCAGTGGTTGTTCACAAGAGGGTGAGCACTCATCCCATTGCTGCCACAGACCATACCATATTAATGCTCCTTGTTGCATATCCTCCCGGTAGTGCACTGCCTTTGTTTGCTTCATGATGTTAGCCGGGCTGGGGAGGACTTGTGGCTGGGCTAGGGAGGTCTCATGGCCGGAGTGGGGAGGTCTCATGGCCGGAATGGGGAGGTCTCATGGCCAGAATGGGGAGGTCTCATGGCCGGAATGGGGGGGGTCTCATGGCCGGAATAGGGAGGTCTCATGGCCGAAATGGGGAGGTCTCATGGCCAGAGTGGAGAGGTCTTGTGACAGGATGGGGAGGTCTTGTGGCTGGGATGGGGAGGTCTTGTGACAGGATGGGGAGGTCTTGTGGCTGGGATGGGGAGATCTTGTGGCTGGGATGGGGAGATCTTGTAACAGGATGGGAAGGTCTTGTGTTTGGGATGGGGAGGTCTTGTGTTTGGGATGGGGAGGTCTTGTGACAAGATGGGAGGTCTTGTGTTTGGGGTGGAGAGGTCTTGTAACAGGATGGGAAGGTCTCATGACCGGAGTGAGGAGATCTCATGGCTGGAGTGGGAAGGTCTCATGGCTGGATTGAAGAGGTCTCATGGCCAGAGTGAGGAGATCTCATGGCTGGATTGGGGAGGTCTTGTGACAGGATGGAGAGGTCTCATGGCCGGAGTGAGGAGATCTCATGGCCGGAGTGAGGAGATCTCATGGCTGGATTGGGGAGGTCTTGTCACAGGATAGGGAGGTCTCATGGCCGGAGTGAGGAGATCTCATGGCTGGATTGGAGAGGTCTTGTCACAGGATAGGGAGGTCTCATGGCCGGAGTGAGGAGATCTCATGGCCGGAGTGAGGAGATCTCATGGCTGGATTGGGGAGGTCTTGTGACAGGATGGAGAGGTCTCATGGCCGGAGTGAGGAGATCTCATGGCCGGAGTGAGGAGATCTCATGGCTGGATTGGAGAGGTCTTGTGACAGGATAGGGAGGTCTCATGGCCGGAGTGAGGAGATCTCATGGCTGGAATGGAGAGGTCTTGTGACAGGGTGGGGAGGTCTTGTGGCTGGGGTGGAGAGGTCTTGTGACAGGATGGGGAGGTCTTGTAACAGGATGGGGAGGTCTCATGGCCGGAGTGAGGAGATCTCATGGCTGGATTGGAGAGGTCTTGTGACAGGGTGGGGAGGTTTTGGCTTTTCTCTGGCACTGTTTACAATCATGCAACTCCAGCCCACACCAGTTCTCATCAAATGATAAGAGACTGCAGAGCATTTGGCTTTTACAGATTCTAGAAATTTCTTTAAAATATTGTAGTCCACTGCAACTAACTAGACTAGTTCATAATAGTTCAACATATTCAACTATTTTGGAGTCATTTCAAAGGCAGTATAACAATTAACCCTCCATTTGTATAAAACAGAAGATTCTAACTCTAGGTAATTATTTCATGATAGGACCATAATCAGGACATCCAAATAACTCAAAACAATTTTGACAGAGATAGAGCCATCCTGACCGAGTCGATTCCGTCTTACTTGTTAAAAGCCTGATCATGTCAGGAGAATTTAATTTCAAGCTCAAACTGAGTTTCAAATCTTGGTGTTTGGTATACAGAGACACGCACGGCAAGTGGCACAACATGCAGGAACATGGCACATGCATGTAGCCACAAAGAAAGATCAAAAGCTGTAAAAGATGGTTTTCTTTCCATGCCCCTCCACTGTTACAATTAATCATGATCTTCCTCAATGGCCAAAAACATTGATCACATTGAATTACATTTGCCTCACAGTGCTGGGCGGGGATTTCTCCTAGTCCTATATCTGTGTATTATGGCCCTGCTTCTGGCTCATCTTTAAATTTCCATATCATGCCGTGTAAGTGGTTTCCAAACTGATAGATAAAACAAGGGGGGG
>JAWQUT010000794.1:80598-94765 GCA_033807755.1 Ellobium chinense
CCCCATATCCCCATACTTTGAAATACTTCAACAGTAGAAGTTCAACAATAAAAATGAACATTAGGTGGAGCAGAGGAATATTCCCAGTCGGCCGGAGTTGAAACCAGTTCTTTTTATTTCAAGCAAGATTAAAAGTAGAGTGTTTGTAGTAATCTCTAAAAGTGGATCTTTATCTCTGGGACATTTTCTTTTTGACCTCAGTGAAAACAATTCTGGTCAGTGATAGGCGTTAGATTGACTTTCTCAGCTTTGATTATCGCCCCTTAGTGCCTGGAGACATGTACATCTGTTACATCTCACGTTTGGATCAACTTTTGCAAAACACACGTGTAACTGATGTGTTTCCCAACGAGACTTACGAGAGTTTTGAGGTGGAATAGTGAATCACGATTATCGTGTTTTTGAATAGCTCTGAGTGTTTTTATTTCTAGAATCGACTTTGAAGCTGAGTCCTTGGACTAGATGTAACAGTGCACTAGTCCTGACTTGTCTTACATTTAATATGTAAACGCCACAACAACATTAGTAATATCATCAATATTGTCTCGTTTGGATTACTGCAGCTCTCTCCTGGCTGGTGTCTCAGAGGATAAATTAAATAGATTACAGAGAGTCCAAAATAATGCCGCCTGTTTGATCTTTAAGAAACGTAAGCAAGAGCCCAGTGAGCCTCTCTTAAAATTACTTCACTGGTTACCAGTCAGAGCCAGAATTGAGTACAAGATTGTCACTTTTTGTTATAAGACCATAAATGGTAGTTCGCCCTCATGCATATCAGACCTGGTAGCTGAGCACAAGCCCACTAGATCATTAAGATCTGAAAATGCTTCTTTTCTCCATGTACCAAAAGCAAACATGGCCATTTGTTTGGAATAAACTGCCTGGAAATATTCGTAAAGAAAATAGTCAAAGTACTTTTAAGAAACTTCTCAAAACACATTTGTTCAAACAATATCTTGATTGACCATGACAGTCTGCGAAACCATTTTTTTAAAAATATTGCAGTACATGTGTACAGAGTGTAGTATGCTTGGGTGTGTGAGCTGAATATTATATAATCTTATTTACTTCTCTATGTAAAGCGCTCAGAGCCTGTATCTACAGGGATGAGCGCTCTATAAATGCTGTGTATTATTATTATTATTATGTATGGCATGGACAGCATTTGCTCCCTCACTCTCTCTCTCTCTCTCCCTTTCTCTCTCTCTCTCTCTCACTCTTTCTTTCTCTTTCCCCCGCTCTCTCTTTCTTTCTCCCTCTCTCTCTCTTCCTTTCTCTCTCTCTCTCTCTCTCTCTCTCTCTCTCACTGAACTGGAAGAAGGCGCAAGAGCTGGATTAGTGCTCTCTATTCACCGTCTGGTAAAAATTAAATGTTCCTCTGCTGAGCCTCCACCTTCTTTCCTGCAGTAGTTTCTGGAGGACAAACTGATCTATGTGCAAGTCTGCTGAAGTCCTAGAAACAAGTTTATACTAGGTACTATACTGTACATGCGCATTGTTGTACATTTCGAGTCTACACCTCCACAGATCTACATTCAAAACATACACAAACTGTCAGCGTTTTATTTAGGAACAAACTGTCAGCGTTTTATTTAGGAACGAGTCCTATAAGGGCATCATGGTCAAGCAGATATCAGACTTTCTGGGCTGAAGACATTTTGCTGCTGGCCAAAGCTGGAACAAATATTCATATCTAAGTTCTTGGATTTTTAGTAGATCTAACTCTTCTCTTGCAGGGAGTCGTGAATTGAAATACAACAACACAACAACGACAATAATAACAACAACAACAACAACAACAACTACTGAAGGCTCTTTAGGACAATGTATTTTCCGCTCAAGACAATATATTGTTGATCTGATACTGTTGCCTTCCTATGACAAAGTCGTTTATTATATTTCATTCCATGTCTTATTGTGTGCTCTTTTTCTCTTCACTGACTCCTTAGTGAATTTATGAAAACCTTTCTAGTATCGCCGCTGGCCGCTGGACTTTTGATTTTGATAGGAGCCTGGTAATACAAGATTTTACTGTTTACTTCCAATATATGTAAAATCACTGGCCACCTTAGAAAGGATTCATACACAGCTTCCAGCATTTTTAGTCAGTAGCAGAAGTCTTGTTAGTGTTGTTGATTTTGTTGTGGGAAAATCAACAGCAGTAGCAGCAACAACAGCAGTTACAGTAGTGAGGCCTGTGTTAGTGCATTCATTAACAATAGTGCCTGTGTTAGTGCATTCATTAACAATAGTGCCTGTGTTAGCGCATTCAGTAACAATAGTGCCTGTGTTAGCGCATTCAGTAACAATAGTGCCTGTGTTAGCGCATTCAGTAACAATAGTGCCTGTGTTAGCGCATTCAGTAACAATAGTGCCTGTGTTAGCGCATTCAGTAACAATAGTGNTACCTTTTTGGTTGCAAAATTTTGATTTTTTTCTTGCAAAATTCCGCGGGGACAGAATAGTTAATAAAAGTAGTTGTAGTAGTGATGGTAGTAGTGGTACTTGAGGTTTTTGCTGCTGCTATTTTTGTTGTTGATGTTGTTGTGTTGTTATTGTCGTTGTTGTTGTTTTGTTGTTGTTCTTTTTGTTGTTGTTGTTGTTGTTGTTGTTGTTGTTGTTGTTGTTGTTGTAGCAGCAGAAACAGGGACAGCAATGATAGTTGTAGCAGTAGTAATAGTAGTAGTTGTTGTTCTTGTTGTAGAAGTAGAATGGTGATGGTGGTAACTGCTGCTAGTGGAGGAGGAAGGGGGGGAGGGGTGATATTCTGATAGTACTTTTCTTTCCACTCCCAACTTGTCTCCACTCCCAACTTGTCTCCGTTCCATCTTACCCTCCTCCCTCCCCCCCCCCAAACTACATGATTTTCCTCCTCTATGTTCAAGAAAGAATTTGTCCACATGTCCCAGGATGGCCAAAGGTCAAAGTTTACATTTCATTTCTAACAGAAGTGGTACAGTATTAACAACCAACCACTCTTGTCTACACTTGCCCAGTTCAGGGTGTGGGACACAAAGAATAAAAATGTTCACTTTATCTTCAGAATCATTTTTGATCCGCACCCCAACATAATATTATGTCGCAGCCACAGATAGTGGTAGAGACTCTACAGTAATATACTACAGTTACACTACAGTAATATACAGTACTACAGTTACACTACAGTAATATACAGTCCTACAGTTACACTACAGTAATATACAGTCCTACAGTTACACTACAATAATATACAGTACTACAGTTACACTACAGTAATATACAGAACTACAGTTACACTACAGTAATATACAGTACTACAGTTACACTACAGTAATATACATTCCTACAGTTACACTACAGTAATATACAGTACTACAGTTACACTACAGTGCTATCATCTGTTTGGCCGCAACTCTTCACTCACCTTGCCGGCCAGTGGTAACAGGATCTGCGAATATTGGAAAAAGACAAAAAAAAAGAGAGTAAGCTGAAGCTATCGGGTGAGCGACTGTGTCCAAGATAAGGACGGTGTAAATGGAAAAAAACATTCCCCTATGAAAAATATTCCCATTTTTTACTTAGGAAAAAACACCCTAGAGATGTATCCCTAAGAAAATAACACTGCAGTTAAACACATATCTCTCTCACTTTCACCACAGATGAAAATAAAAGCACTCCGCTAAGAAAAACATTGACAATTTCCAGATGTTATAAAGGACTGGGCCAAGGAGGACGAGACACTTGGAAGAAGAATGATGGGAACAAAATGATGTACTGTCTTATTGCATAGAGTCTATGTTTTCTTTTTTTCCCGAGCTTCTTAATTTCGCGGTTTAGACGGTAACATATTTAGAACCTCCATACATTTGTTCATCTTTTTTTCTTATAAATTAATTCCACACGAAAGTGTAGAGGCCCTGATATACAATTATATACACAGCCCCTTTAGAGTGTCAGGTCTGAAACACGTGTTAGACGGGTGGATCTTCATCTGAAGATTTTCTGTTGCCTTGCTCTCCGAGTAGGAGAGTTTCCTATTTACGCCATATTGTTAGACCATTGACAACCGGGAAAGACCGGAGACAATCGGGAAAGACCGGAGACAATCGGGAAAGACCGACGGACACCTGGAGAGACAGGTGACGCTGGGAAAGACTAGACAAGGATTGAACGGGTTAGCACCAGGTCAACCGTCACTTCTCGCTACAAGTCCGTATAATAGAAAATGCCCCCAGGATTCACCGAAAAAGGAGGGGGGGGGGAGAGAATGATGAATCCACAGGCGGTCTATCAGATACGACTCGGACAGTCCAGAGGACTATGAGTATGGAACATCGGATGGAGTATCCATGTATCTGTGGTGGGAAATTCTCCACACAATGCGGCATGAAGATTCACCGCATGAAATGAGGTGTGCGAGCTCCACCTCAGTTGACCAGCAGCGCTCTGTTGCGATAGATAAGACGTTAAAAGATCTCAGCCAGGATGCAATCCACAGTGCCCAGAAGATTCGGGCTGAGCTCCTAGACTTCATAGATGAGATAGGAAATAGAACCGATTTCCCAACGGCAAGTGCAACAGAGTGGAAAGCCCTGGATAAAAAATTGTCCAAAGAGCTGGACAAGCATTTGAAACAGGCTACGCTGGAGCATAAGCTGGAGGTATTCGGTGATTTTGTCTATCTTACTGCCGCGAAAAATTCGGAGTAAAGAAGAGGGAACAAAAGCCGCCGACAGCAAACGATTGAGGCACTCCGCCAGCAAAAGAACCATGCGCGGAAGCAATTCAAGAATGCAGCTGAAGAGGAAAAGGAGGGGCTTCACCAGATATACAATCACCTCAAAGAACAGAACAGAGCTCTGTGCAAAGCAGAATGACGATGCAGGAAGAAAAGGAAGACAGAAGAATAAGAGAGAAATTCTTCAGGCAGCCTTTCAAGTTTGCCAGAGACCTGTCCGAGCAACCACGATTAGGTACGCTGACGACAGATAAAGCAGCGTTGGAGGAGCATATGAGGAAAACATTATTCTGACGACAAAAAGGACGCGCCACTCGACAACATGGTTGGGCGAATATGGCCTAGAGAACAAGGGATTAAATTTGACATCGACCCTCCTAGTCTACAGGAGATATTCAGAATGGAAATCGGCCCCAGGTCCCAGTGGAGTTTCCCATGTAGTTTACAAGAGAGACCCAGAACTACTCAAACGACTGCACCGCCTACTAGAACAAACTTGGCTGTAACTGCATGTGAGCAAGGAGTGGTGGAAAGCGAATGGCCTATACATCCCGAATGAAACAAAACTCCTCAGAAACTGGGCAGTTCAGACTCATTTCGCTTCTCAGCGTGGAAGGAATTATCCCTTATGGCGTCCAGACTGACAGCTTATCTGATAGAGAATGGATACGTCGATATTACTGTACAAAAAGGAGGCATCCCGGGAGTTCCGGGGTGTTTAGTACATGCCATAATGACCTGGGAAGTCATCCAGAGGGCCAAGACGGAGAAGCTGGATCTACAGGGCATCTGGCTGGATCTCGCAAATGTTTATGGCTCAGTGCCACATCAAATGCTATGGCAGGCGTTGGAAATGTACCACGAGCCAATAAGAATCATGCTGCGGATTTACTTCGCTGGCTTCCAGATAAGATTTTCCACCAAGGAATACACGATGCGATGGATTGATAAATAGGTGTGTATTGCCATGGGATGTACCATTTCCCCGATACTATTTGTGCTGGCCATGCAAGTAATACTGAAAGCTGCAGAGAGAGCAGGAAATGGGCTCTACCTAGGACATGGATATCATATGCCACCAATAAAAGCGTTCATGAATGATACAACTATTCTGACTTCAAAGGAGAGTGAAGCATGAAAAATGTTCACAAGTCTAGAGGAACTGATCACGTGGTGCCGCATGAAATTCCAGCCTAAGAAATTCAGGAGCTTGACTCCGAGGAAAGGGAAGCCAGTTGATGTCACATTCAATGTGACCGATCAACGAATATCAACAGTCGGCAAAGAACCAGTGAAAAGCTTTGGCAGGCTGTCCGATGCCACCCTTCGGGCTTCCAGTGCTGTCCAGCAAACCAAGAACATGGCAGAAGATAATAATAATAATAATAAACTGTATTTGTATAGCGTCCAATCCCTAAGATGGGCTCTATGCGCTTTGAAATTTTAACATTCTCTCAAATATGCACGCAAGCTCACTTCAGTACAATACGTATGAGAAAACACTCGTACCTGAACATACACACACACACACACACACACACACACACACACACACACACACACACACACACACACACACACACACACACACACACACACACACACACNACACACACACACACACACACACACACACACACACACATACACACGCACGCACGCACGCACGCACGCACGCACACACACACACAAGCACGCATACCTACGCACACATATTCATATACAATAATATAGATCTATTCAAAATTTAGTTGTGACAGAGTCAACTTTGTTTAACTAAGAACCAAAATGTTTACTGAATAGTAATGTATTAAGTAACCCCTGGTATGCAGCCAGTGAGTCGGAATTTTTAATTTTACGGGGCAGGTTATGAGATGGTCCTATGAAACTAAATGCTCGTTCCCCGAATTTCTTCAAGTTTGTCTTAGGCTTTAAAAGAATAAGAGAATTTTCAGAACATAAGTATCTAATTGGCTTGCGTTTTTCCAATAACTCTAATAGTTAAGAAGGGGAAATACCATTAAAATTTAGAGCCTTATGACAAAGCAGAAGAATTTTGTATTCTATTCTTGCTCTCACTGGCAACCAATGTAGGGTTTTTAGAAGAGGTTCACTGCGTTCGAACCTTCGTTATTTTAAAGATTACACGGGCCGCATTATTTTGTACCCTTTGCAATTTATCTAATTTCTCTTCAGTTACACCGGCCAGGAGAGAATTACAATAATCCAAGAGTGATAAAATAGATGATGCTATCAACGTTTTTGCGGCTGATTCAGTCAAATATGGTCTTAAGGCATTTATTCTTCTGAGTTCAAAATACATGTTAAGATGGACTACTACGTACTGACCAGCGTGGGCTTATTGGCAAGTTCAAGATTTGGTGCCTCCAATTTATGCCCCTGCTTGTCTAGGAAATAAGCTCAAGTACTGTAGAGGTAATCGAAAGAAAGATCAGTAAGTTCACAAGGAATTGTTAGGAGTGCCACCATGTTTGACAGACACTACCCTCTACTGCAAAGGTGCCAAACTTGACTAGCACTTCCATTCGTGTCGGTATTTGAAGAATATAATCCTGGGAAATCCAGACTTGCAATGATGCTCCAGCAATCATCAGCGGAAGGAAATGGAAAGTCGCCGCAGCAGTCGACGCGGCAAAGGAGGCACTACAGGTAAAAGAGGTCATTGGCTATACACAAACCAACAGAAGAGGATTTGGCCATGGTGACATTAAGTGGTGGTTTAGGGCAAACCAAAAGGAGCGATGAGAAATCGTCATCCGAGAAATCAGAGATACAGAAGATGAGACACGAGTCCAGAAAGCACTGCTGCAGTCCAGCAAGGTCAAAGGACGACTTGGGAGAATGCGTTGCAAACACCTCTGACTTGGAACGACATATGGCACATGGCACCACTGCGATTAAGCTTCATCATCAAGTCAGTGTACGACCTCTTACCTACTGGCGCAAACCTCAAGAAATGGGAAAAGACCACACATGCTAACTGCCCACTCTGCAATGGAGAGCAAACCTTGGTGCATGCGATATTGGGTTGCAAAGCGGCACTGACACTAGGGCGGTACACATGGTGCCACAGTTGAGATCTGCGGGTATTAGCTGAAGCCGTCGACAAGACCAGACAAGAGGCAAATACAAGACAAGTAGCCACGTTTGTCCCAAAATACTTCCTTCGTGCAGGGCGGGCAAACGACAGCAGGTCCGCCACCAAATCCGCTTGCCCTCCGATGGCAATAATATTGGATAGTACGGACGACTAGAGAATAGCAGTAGATTTGCTAGGCCGCCAGACGTAACCTGGGGCAATCCGAACATCTAATATGCTACCAGACATCGTCGTGCATTCATCAAGCACTAAGCAGATGCCGCTGGTTGAACTGACAGTGCCGTGCGAGTCCAAGATGGACGAGCAGCATAAGTGCAAAACTGCCAAGTACAGTGACCTTGTTCTCGAACTAAGACGAGCAGGAATATCGGCTAGAGTAATGGCTGTGGAAGAAGGGGTAAGGGGTATGGTGAGCATCTCAGTTTATGATCTACTCAAGTTGCTCGGAAAGCGAGGACGGGCGCGATCAAGTACTCTGCAGGATTTGGCATAGACTGCTGAAAAAAGCTCAGCAAGGATATGGACCAAACGTAGCGAACAGTGGAATGTTGCACAGTAAGTTTAAATACATCTGAAATGCAGCTTTCACTATGGCTTCATGGTGGCAGAGATGATTTGAAGAAAGGAATTAAGAAACTGGAGGTTGCGGGTTCAAATCCCTTCCTAAGCGGAAATAAAATCAACAGAAGGACACTTGGAAGTCATGACTCAAGTGTGGCCCCGCCCCTTTAGAGTGTGAGGAAGTCAAAGGGCTGAGCCACCACTCGTTAGACGAGGATATTTTCCTCTGAAGATCTTCTGTTGTCTCGCTCTGCGAGTAAGAGTTTCCTACCTATGTAATAATACAGGTAAGGTATATAAGGTCATAAATGCTCTGTTTAGTCAATTACAAACCCCTGAGCGTTCTCTTGTGCCAAGGGCGAAACTTTTCCCGTTTTCTCAGTTCCATGGCTGCGACATTCTTGTTTCTTGGTATGATTTTCACATGTTCCCAGATCACAGGAGAGTCCAGGGGTGTGATGGTATTGAATGTGGTCACGTGACGTCGTCACCTGGGAATAATTTCATTTAATAAGGAGTTTTAAAACTGGTGCCCCGTGTCCATCATAGAATACTACTACTACTAAAACTACTACTATTACTACTACAACTACTACTACTACAACTACTACCACTACTAAAACTACTACTACAACTACTACAGTTACTACTACCACTACTACTACTACTACTACTACTACTACTACTACTACTGCTACTACTACTACATCTACTATTACAACTACTACTAATACTACAACTACTACCACAACAACTACTACTGCTATTACAACTACGACTACTACTACTACTACAACTTCTACTACTACTACTACCACTACTATTACTACTATTGCTGCTGCTACAACAAAAGCAACAACAATAACTAGTGCCATTTCTTCTACTGAAGAAAACTAATACGAAAGCTAGAAGGGGTGTATGAGCAGCAGATTATTTCTCTTCAACAGAAATTATTCTGGTAGACTTGTTGTTGTCATTGATAGTAGAGGCGGCAATGGCGACAGAAGTAGCAGCAAGATAGAGCAGCAACAGCAGCAGCATCAACAGTAGCAATATAAGCAATAGCCAATATAGCAGTAGAGTAATAGCTGTAGTTTTTGTTGTCGTTGTTGTTATTGTTGTTGTTGTTGTTGTTGTTGTTGTTGTTGTTGCTAGGAGCAGTATAAACAACAGCAGCTGCGACAGTAACAGCAATAGTGGTTGTGGTAGTAGTGGTGATGGAGGTAGTAACAGCAGCAGCAGCAGCAGCAGCAGCAGTAGTAGTAGTAATGATAGTAGTAGTAGTAGTAGTTATAGTAGTGGTAGTAGTTGTAGTAGTTCTTGTTGTTATTGTAGTTGCTATTGTTGTAGAAGTAGTAGTAGCCGTTGGTGTTTTGCTGTTGTCGGTGCTGTTGTTATAAGAGTAAAATAAATAGTTATTTATGAAAGAAGTAGTAACAGCTGTTGTTGTAGAATCAGTAGTAGTAACAGTAGTAGTAATAGTAATAGTAATAGTAATGATAATAGTAGTAGTAATAGTAGTAGTAGTCGTAATAATAGCAGTAGTCGTGGTAATAATGGCAGTAGTGGTAATCGTAGTAGTAATAGTAGTAATGGAAGTAATAATAATAGTACTAGTAGTAGTAGTAGTAGTAGTAGTAGTGGTGGTGGTAGTAATAGTAGTAGTAGTAGTAGTAGTAGTAATAGTAGTACTAGTCCTTGTTGTTGTTGTTGTTGTTGTTGTAGTAGTAGTAGTAGTGGTCGTAGTAGTAGTAGTAGGCCTAGTAGTAGTAGTAGTAGTAATGGTAGTAGTCGTAGGAGTGGTGTTTTTCTCCTGCGGGTGTACAAAATCCCTGGAATCATTTTTTTTTCTGGACGAGAGAACGTATATTTCACGGGATAATGACGCTACCGATATTTTTGCCGAGGGTGTAAAAAACAATCCTGAAGTTTCTTTTCCCGGAGTGTTTTTTTCCGATTACACCGGCCAGTATAAAAGCACTCCAGTGACTTAGTGGAACATATTCCTTCTGAGAGCAGCTGCTGAAGTTTGTAAAAATTTGGCCACATCATGGTATGATTACCATTGTTGTTTTTTTCCTCCTCTCACCTTTTCTCTCCTTCGTTTCTTCTTTTGAGATCGTTTCCCAATCAGCATTTCAGTACAAGGAATGGATCATTTGTGTGTGTTTTATTTCAACCCTTTAGACAAAGAAGAAACAAAGGAGAGAAAAGGTGAGAGGAAGAAAAGCTTAATCTTCATACGATATCACTACTGGTACTCTTTTAGACTTGGTTTAAACCGAAGCTGATATATCTAGTGAGCATCAAGCTTTTTCAGGAACGAAACTATGACAATTCAACACTATGATGCAAATCAGGGGTTGCCCTGAACATCCGGTTAAATGAAACATAATGTAGAAAAAGCGTCAAATGCAATGGACGCCATTTTTCATAAGGCCCACAATCTGACACTTTAATCAAACCTTTTTTTCTCGACACTAGTAAAATTTGGGCTTCTTAAAATATTGACAAAGTTGAAATATTACAGATAACATTTTGTATAGAAATCACTGGGTTTAAGAAAAACAACATCAAGTAATTGTGAACTTTGCGAGGATGGTGAATAGCTCTAATATCTCACAATGAGATTGTGTGAAAGTGTTGAGTGACGTAAAGAGATCTAATATATCACAATAAGATGGTGTGAAAGTGTTGTGTGACGTAAAGAGATCTAATATATCACAATAAGATGGTGTGAAAGTGTGACGTAAAGAGATCTAATATATCACAATAAGATGGTGTGAAAGGGTTGTGTGACGTAAAGAGATCTACTATATCACAATGAGATGGTGTGAAAGTGTTGTGTGACGTAAAGAGATCTAATATATCACAATCAGATGGTGTGAAAGGGTTGTGTGACGTAAAGAGAACTAATATATCACAATCAGATGGTGTGAAAGTGTTGTGTGACGTAAAGAGATCTAATATATCACAATCAGATGGTGTGAACGTGTTGTGTGACGTATAGAGATCTAATATATCACAATCAGATGGTGTGAAAGTGTTGTGTGACGTAAAGAGATCTAATATATCACAATAAGATATTGTGTGAAAGTGTTAAGTGACGTAAAGAGATCTAATATATCACAATAAGATGGTGTGAAAGTGTTGAGTGATGTAAAGAGATCTAACACAGATGGTGTGAAAGTGTCGTGTGACGTAAAGAGATCTAATATATCACAATGAGATGGTGTGAAAGTCCTTGGTAGGCGAGCTATGGTGTTCGACCTGTAATTGCGGTGGATCTCCTTCTTGGTTGCTTGGTGGTGAAGCTAGCTGTGTGTGAGCGTCGAAAGCAGCTACCAACAATGGTGACTGTGGCTTGCTCACGTCTGAAGACAGAGTTGTGTAGACTATCTGATCAGCATGGCGGTGTCATAGGATTCCTGGCGCTATTTCAACTTCGTAGGTGAGAGGACCTTGCAGGCAGATATGGTATTGTGTTGCCATTTCTGAGACCGCGATAATCGCGAACTAGTACCTTGTCACCGATGTTGAAATCACGGATGTCGGCTTGTGGATGTGATTTTACTTACTAGTGCTGTTTAGATGACAATGTAGACTCAATGTTTGGACGGATCATGTCCAAGTGTGACCGCAAGTTCCTCCCGGACATCAGAGTTGCAGAAGACTCGTTAGTTGTTGAGTGTGGAGCATTTCTGTAGCAAACAGAAATTTTAAGAGCTTCATACGTAAATTACCTTTGTCGCCCTTGGCTGCCTTCATTGCCTGCTTAAAAGTTTTTACCATTCTCTCTGATAATCCGTTAGTAGCAGGATGGGAAGGAGGGCTGAGGATATGTTTGATGCCGTGCTTTTCATGAAGAGCTTGAATTCTTCAGAAGAAAACTGAGGTCCATTGTCGCTGACCAACTGCGCAGGTAAAGCGAATCTTGCGAACGTTTCGCTCAGCAAATTGATAGTGGATGTGGCAGTAGTACTTAATGTTGGGAAGATCTCTGCCCATTTGGAGTGAGCGTCTACCACTAAAAGAAACATGAATCCCATGAACTGTCCTGAGTAGTTTGTGTGCACGTGTTGCCATGGTCTGGACGAGTGTAGAGATGATCGTATTGGGTCTGGTTGCCTGGTCGCACATCCAACACAAGTTTATGTTACAGCCTCTATTGCCTTGTCCATCCCAGGCCACCAGAAATATCCTCTAGCTATAGACGTCCACTCTTCATTTTCACCACACCAAGGTGTCCGATGTGAAGAGAAGCCTCTTGTGCCTCAGTTTTATCGGCGGAATGAGACGATAGCTCCGCATCAAGCGAATTTGATGCACGAACTAATTCGTGACGTCACATGCAGAAAGGTTGTAGTTCCAGCATCACTGAGCTTGGCCAGTTGTCGTTTTATGAAGTTCAAGTTCAAGTTCATGTTTTATGAAGGCTATCACTTGAGCGATCAATGGGTCTTTGCGTGACTCTTTTGCTACCACAGTTGCGCTGACTGGCATAAAGTCAATGATTTCTGAATAGTAGATCTCATCAGATTTGTCATTGTCCGCTGAGGAGACTGGAGAAGGCAGGGCTAATCTTGAGAGACTGTCTGCGTTTGCACTGGATTTGGAGTCACGGTATTCGATGTCATAGCCGAATCCTGATAGATAAAATGCATATCTTTGAAGTCTGGCAGCTGACATCGGTGGGATGCCTTTTGTAGGACTGAAGATAAATTCCATTGGTTGATGATCTGTGACAAGAATGAAATGTTGGCCACAGAGATAGTTTGAACAACTTTTTCACGGCCCAGACAATGGAGAGTTCCTCTTTGTCCAGATGAGAGTAGTTTTTCTCTTCCTTGTTCAGAGTCCGTGAGGAATATGCAATGGGTCGTTCGTTTCCTTCATCTGTAACATGAGACAGAACTGCACCTGAGCCGTATGGTGATGCGAGAGTGAGAGATGTGGACTGTAGTGCATCAACACTTGGTCTGATGCCACCATTTTTGTAAGTTTCTGGAAAGCTTTTCAGTATTTGTCTGTACACATGAACTGTTCGCTGTCTTGGAGCAGCTCATATACTGGTTTGGCCACTTGTGCTACGTTGTATAGCCATTTGTGATAATGGTTCACCATTCCTAAGAAAGAACGTAGTTGCGTTTTCGTTGTAGGAACTTATGCATCTGTGACAACCGCGATTTTGTCCGCTGTTTTGTGCAGACCTTCTTTGGTAATTTCTATCCGACAGAAGATGATTTCTTTTTGGAAGAGGTAGCATCTGTCTAGCTTTGCCTTGAGACTGAACTCAAGGAGTCGATGGAGGATATTTCTTAAGTTGTCTAAGTGCTGTTCTTCTGTCCTTCCCGTGGTGCTCTCACAATGAGATGGTGTGAAAGTGTTGTGTGACGTAAAGAGATCTAATATATCACAATGAGATGGTGTGAAAGTGTTGAGTGACGTAAAGAGATCTAATATATCACAATGAGATGGTGTGAAAGTGTTGTGTGACGTATGAAATGGGATACTATCATCAGGTGAGACCTGAAATTCTGAACAAAATGAGACCAAACTCAGTATGTGACCTAATTTGTAGAAAAAAGTAATTATCATACTTGATTATAGGTGTTAGGTCACATGACTCTGATATTATTATTATCAATATCTACATTAACATATTTTCAACATGTTGCCACAGTACTAATACTATATTGTCATGTCATGAGTTCATAAACTCATGTCATCTTTATGCCACATTATCACAAAAAATAACATGGGACTGA
>JAWQUT010000794.1:94801-134388 GCA_033807755.1 Ellobium chinense
CCCCCCAACCCCGCAATCCCCATCGCAGAGATCTCTGTTGTTGCCCGTTCTCCTGGCCCTGTGTGGCCGTGCGGTGTGGGCAGCTCTGTGTGATGGTAAGGCTGATGGCATGTACGTGGACCCGAGCGATCCCAACAAGTTCTTTCAGTGTGTGGGCTCCACTACGTATACCTTCAACTGCGGGGCTGGTCTGGTGTTCTACGAGAGTACTCACACTTGTGGTTGGCCTAACAGCCAGCAGGCAACGGTGGCACCTCTTGTCGTGGCTCAAACCACACATCAAGCACAAACTGTCGCCCCTGCTGGAACCAACGCCCCTGTTGGTACGGCTGCCCCTCTGCCGACTGGTTCCCAGTGTCAGCGCCGTGTGTGTTACCTCACCAACTGGTCTCAGTACAGACAGGACCCTGCCAAGTTCTTCCCAGATGACACCGACCCTGCAATCTGCACCCACCTTATCTACTCCTTCGCCAAACTTGTGGGCAACCAGCTGGCGCCATTTGAATGGAATGATGAGTCTACTGACTGGTCTACTGGACTTTATGAAAGGGTGGGTCACTCACAGACAGACAGACAGACAGACAGACAGACAGACAGACAGACAGACAGACAGAGACAGACAGACAGACAGACAGACAGACAGACAGACATCAAAACGGTGGATAGACGAAAAGATGGATTGATAGTCGGGCGAACACAGACACAAAGACAGACGGACAAAAAGACAGACGGACAAAGAGACAGACACACAAACTTACACTTAGGCAGACAGACACAGTCCGTCCTTTCAATACAAGTCTTTCTTTCACTATCACCGTTCTTCCTTTCACTATCACCGTTCTTCCTTTCACTATCACCCTTCTTCCTTTCACTATCACCGTTCTTCCTTTCACTATCACCCTTCTTCCGTTCACTATCACCCTTCTTTCTTTCACTATCACCGTTCTTCTTTTCACTATCACATTTTTATCCAGAGGTCTCACCTGACCTGACATCTGTTGTGACGTCAAAAATGTTAGTATAAGAATCTCCCCAATACAAGAAATTGTCTGTATCTGATCATCTTTCATCGTGTCACAAAATGTATATTCATACTTTATTCTATAAATTATCTCTTTAAAGCAGAAATTTAGATGAAGAACAGCAAAATTACTCTAGTCTAGTTCTGTCATGGATTATGATACAGATTCATAATTACAAACGAATCTCAAATACTTAAAGTCACAGTCCTAAGCAGATTTCCTGGCTCAGAGAGAGGCAATTTACAAACTGGGCTATTTTTGTGTTTGCTAGAGTGCAGTGCCGTACATCTATCAAATATCCCAGACAAAATAAGTCTCAAAATCATTTGTTTAACGGAAAACAAAACAGCATAACTCACTCACATGAGATAGGCGCACTCTGCCAGTCTAGACTAGTAGGCCGGACATAAATCTAGTTCTTGCCTGTTCTCATGTTGATTTGAGCAGAGCAGCCAATCAATGAAGAGAAAGCCAAGAATGGACCGCCTTGATAATCAAAGTCATCAGTAATCCTAAGAATAGAATCAACACTTACCGATGTCATTGGTTGCGATCACCACCCTCACCCATCCCATGTCACCTTGAGAGTTACAAGAACTTATTCACTTTTAGCACTTTTCTTTAAAAACAACGAAACAAAACAAAAACTCATTTTACTGGTGGTTTCTTTTTTTCAGGGAAAAATATCCTAAGACTAAAAAATCAGTTTCGGTTCAAATTACCCTAATGTAAATCCTAGAAGATGCTCGGCCAAAAAACTGAGAGATGCACGCGGGGTAGTAATTAATATTAAAACGTTGTAGAGTTCAGCCATGTTCAGTTTAAACAGACATTCATACAATATTCATTCATACTTATAGTGTCATGTACCAGCGTCATGTATTCGTGTTATGCACTCATGTCATGTAGTCCTGTCATCGACTAGTGTCATGTGCTAGTGTCATGTATTCGTATCATATACTTGTGTCATCTGTAATGTCATGTATTCGTATCATATACTTGTGTCATCTGTAATGTCATGTCATGTCGTATCATAAACTTGTGTTATGTACTCATGCCATAAACTAGTGTCATATATTTGTGTCATGTGCTAGTGTCATGTATTCGTATCATGTACCAGTGTCAGGACTAATGTCATGTGCCAGGTCATGATTAGTGTCATACCAATGTCATGTACTCGTGTCATGTGCTAGTGTCATGCACTTGTGTCATGTGCAGATGTCATGTCTTAGCGTCATGTGCATGTGTCACATACTCGTGCCATATTCTAAAGTCATGGACTAATGCCATTCACCGGTGTCAAGTACTACAGTGCATTCACAGATAAGTGAACGTGTTTTTTTCTTAAATATTTTCTTTGCTAATAAACGGAATGTTTTGAACTTGTGCATGGACCCCTAAACCAATTTGTCTTAATCGGAAATATTTTTGTCTTTTTCTCCTGTGTTCGCGAGAAAAGTTTCCATAATAATCATCAGTAAAAAAAAATCGCAATTCTCACTCAGTCAAACATTTAGTATTTTTAAAGCAACGTGACGTGAAAGGAAACATAAAATAAAGCACCTCTTTGTTGCACTTCGATTATTTGAATCGTCACTCCCGATAAAGATAAATAACAGGTGTGTAGGCCGAGGAGAAAATCAGAATACAGCGCTGGAAACGGAACTCCCTATTCTACAAATGGAATCAACGTGATAGAGTGATGATCTTTTCAGGGTAGCCTGCAATAGCTCTCGATAGCTGACAGCAGTCTATTGGTTCCAGTGATGAAGCCAGATAGACAAAGAACAGCAGTCTATTGGTTCCAGTGATGAAGCCAGGTAGACAAAGAACAGCAGTCTATTAGTTCCAGTGATGAAGCCAGATAGACAAGGAGCTAGAGGCGAGAGGATACTAAACGCACCGAAACAAGTGAACAAGTTGGAAATTGTTTAAACCCGGCGGCCGAATTATCCTTAGACTATGCATGGAACGTGTTAAAGGAGTGTCTGCAGATTAAATTAATCAGTTCTGTGGAAACCTTTTTTGTCAAGAAACCAGCATATACACATAGGCATACATCTACTCTGTCCAGTATATGGTTTTGCCGAGTGTCAGAAGTTTGGGTGCCTAGGGAAAACAACGTGATAGACTGGACAGGTTTCTAACCTCTCGCGTTTATTTTTTTTATTTATAGTAAAATATTAAAAAGGAAATTTGAAGAAAATAACACAAGCGGATCATTTCTCATAATTTCAGAAAAACGACATTTTTATAATTTGTGAGAATTCTTTAATATTTTAGATTTCTTCCATCAGCCAGGTTGAAGGATGTGAAGCGGTCAGTTGTGTTTGTTTGTATTTATATTCTGTCTACATTCGACGATATTATGATGCCGATGTCAGGGTCGTGAAAGAAAAATATGGATAAAGTATGAATCTTGACTCTCTAATGAATAAACCTGAAGGATCAGATGCCGCATATTTATGAAAAATCTAGTTGTCTGATTCTGAGGGGTTGCTGTTTACACGCAGTCGTAGGTAAATATAGATAAAGTCAGTGACGTCACATCAGAGTGCTGGTGTCGATAAGTTAACGGAAGTGATTTAATGTTTACTCCTCTGACTGTCATGGCGTCTCGCAAAATGAATAGCGGACCCAAATCTTTCGGTTGAAAGAATAACAAATACCACAGCCTACCGCTTTTTAATAATTGACTTGCCTTGATAGCATCTGTCGGCGCTGTCCAACGCAATTAGGTATTTTCAGCTCCATCACGTGACCTGGGAAATTTTGCTCACACGTGGATTTGTTTACATGCTCTGCTTAAGTATGATTACTCGTCATTCATCAAAATAGCCTAGCAATCCCTAGATCACGTGGTGTAACTGACCCATCTGAAAATACCTCATTCTATTACCAGGTAGCCTACCAATGACAAGACGATATTGACTTCTGGATTAGGGTTAGAATTAAGGTTAGCACCAATGACAACACGGTGTTGACTTCTGGATTAGGGTTAAGGTTAGCACAAAGGAAAACACTGTGTTGACTTGTGGATTAGGGTTAAGGTTAGCACAAAGGAAAACACTGTGTTGACTTCTGGATCAGGGTTAAGGTTAGCACCAATGACTAGACGGTGTTGACTTACGGTGTTGATTTCTGGATTACCTCTAGTTTTCACTGTCTAGCCTGTTACAGCCCTTGCAATTTTGCTGCATTGCTTCGTTGTAATGTTTCTAAAGGTTTTCTTGAGTATTCTTTCTGTGTTTGTTGCCTTTAAACAGTTTCTACCAATACGGTTTCTTTAATGTTTACATTTTCAAGTGTCATGCTGTATGTTTGAGAAACTTACCCATTATCGATTATTTCATCATGTTTCTGAGGAAAACCTTTACCATAGACACAGACACGATCTGACCAAGGAAAAAATAAATATAGTTTGTTAAGCCAAATCGGTATAGCAGGTACTGGAAACAATCCATACAGTCGAAACAAACGGATATTTGTAAAAAAAATCTTGTTCATCTTTTAGTGAATGCATTATAGTACAAGTGCCAGAGGTGGAAGGGCTATTTAAGCAGTTAGTCTGGATACAATGGTCTATCTGCAAATTTTCTCATTGCGTCGTAGAAAATGCAGCATATTGAAATAATGAACCGAGTGAAATGACAAGTGAATTATTTGTATTATTTTTATTTCTGCAAAGTGCTGGGCGGCAGCTCATATCTAAGTTCAGAAGATGAAAACAAGCTGCGCGTATTGCTGGCAATGGGAAGCATCTATAAACGCACCTGACAAGATGGATCCACTCTGATAATCTCTTTTCTCAATCCAACTTACCCGTGTCTTTTCCTTTGCCTGGTCCGTTGCAGGCTACCAACCTGAAGCAACAGAACCCTAGCCTCAAAGTGCTGATCGCTGTGGGCGGCTGGAACTTGGGCTCAGATCCCTTCCATATGATGGTGGATACTGCCGCTTCCAGGTCCGAGTTTGTCAGCACTACCATCACCTTCCTCAGGAACCATAATTTCGATGGCCTTGACCTGGACTGGGAGTACCCTGCCAACAGAGGAAGCCCCCCAGAAGACAGACACAAGTTCACCCAATTGGTGCAGGAACTAAGATCAGCTTTCAACAACGAGGCCTCAGGAAATAGTCGTCTGCTCATCACAGCCGCTGTAGCCGCCGGCAAGTCCAACATTGACACAGGCTATGAGATTCCAGAGGTCAGCCAGAACTTGGACTTTATCAATCTGATGACCTATGACCTCCATGGAGGCTGGGAGGCTTACACAGGACACAACAGTCCACTTTATGCTAGTTCACAAGATACAGGTACGAAAAGATTTCACATTGACCATATGATGCTGATTAAAACAGATTTCATGTTGACCATATGATGCTGATTAGAACAGATTTCATGTTGACCATACGATACTGATTAGAACAGATTTCATATTCACCGCAGGACAGAGGTAAGAACAGATTTTACGCTGACCATGTGATGCTGATTAGAACAGATTTCATCCTGACCGTAAGACATAGGTAAGAACAGATTTCAGGCTGACCACAGGACACAGGTAAGAACAGTTTCAGGCTGACATTGACAACAGTCCAATTGACATTGCAGTTCCCAAGTCACAGGTAAAAATAGGTTACATGTTTATTAGAACAGATTTCATGCTGACCATGGAACACAGGTAGGAATAGATTTCATGTTGATCATAGGATACAAGTAAAAACAAATTCATCCTGAGAAGTCTGCCACTCCCTGCCACTTTCGTTCATTATCCTCTTTTGACTGTTATGATCTAAATTTTCGGTGTATACATGGCCTACATTTGTTTTCTCTCAATCATGTCCTTATCATCCCTCTGTGCAGGCGACAATGCAAACCTGAATGTAGATTGGGCTGTCAACTACTGGATCCAGAAAGGTGCACCTGCAGGCAAATTGGTAGTGGGGATGCCCCTGTATGGAAGATCATTTACCCTTACATCTTCCGATACTGGTCTCTACGCCCCTGCCTCACCGGGCAACCGAGGACCGTACACAGGGGAAGCGGGCTACTTGGCCTACTATGAAATCTGTCAAATCCTGGCCAAGGGTGTCCAGACCCAGATGTTATCCGACCAGCACGTGCCATACATAGTGGACGGTAACCAGTGGATCGGCTATGACAGTGAGAGCAGCCTCAGGGAGAAAGTCCGCTATGTGCGAGGCAAAAGTCTAGGTGGCGCTATGGTCTGGGCTGTCGATCTGGATGATTTCAAGGGACAGTTCTGCGGCAAGGGCAACTACCCATTGCTCAATGCTATTAAGGATGAATGCAATAAATAAGGGGCAGGGAGAGATATTGAGACTGCACTGACTGCTAGACTCAATAAAAGCTGCTATGATTGAAGAAGACCAACACCTTCCAACATCTATTTCTATCAAACATCCTCCATTCCTATCAAATATCCTCCAACTTCTATCTCTATCTAACATCCTCCAACATCTATTTCTATCAAACATCCTCCATTCCTATCCAACATCCTCCAACTTCTAATCTCTATCCAACATCCTCCAACTTCTAATCTCTATCCAACATCCTCCAACTTCTAATCTCTATCCAACATCCTCCAACTTCTAATCTCTATCCAACATCCTCCAACTTCTAATCTCTATCCAACATCCTCCAACTTCTAATCTCTATCCAACATCCTCCAACTTCTAATCTCTATCCAACATCCTCCAACTTCTAATCTCTATCCAACATCCTCCAACTTCTAATCTCTATCCAACATCCTCCAACTTCTAATCTCTATCCAACATCCTCCAACTTCTAATCTCTATCCAACATCCTCCAACTTCTAATCTCTATCCAACATCCTCCAACTTCTAATCTCTATCCAACATCCTCCAACTTCTAATCTCTATCCAACATCCTCCAACTTCTAATCTCTATCCAACATCCTCCAACTTCTAATCTCTATCCAACATCCTCCAACTTCTAATCTCTATCCAACATCCTCCAACTTCTAATCTCTATCCAACATCCTCCAACTTCTAATCTCTATCCAACATCCTCCAACTTCTAATCTCTATCCAACATCCTCCAACTTCTAATCTCTATCCAACATCCTCCAACTTCTAATCTCTATCCAANCTTCCAACTTCTATCTCTATCCAACACTTCCAATTTTACATGCAACTCACTTATCACAAGTACATAGATCTATATGTTAACTAAAAAAAAAAAAAAACGTAAGGGGAGAGGAAGAGCAGGGGTAGATGATAAGGTTCCTTTTGTATATGTTGATTATAAGTATCATGAAAGATCATTTAGGGCACCCATTTTAGGCCACAGTAAAAAACTCTCCATGGCAATAATAAAATCCATCTGAATGTCAGTAGAAGAAATGAGGAAGAAAGGTCAACAAATAAATGAGAAAGGATAACAAATCAAGAAGAAAAAAGGTGGACAAACAAACAAACAAACAAGTATACATACTATTACAGTTTAATATCTGCATATGTTTTTATACAATCAGCACATAGTAGCAACAAAAATGAAACTCATATACAAACTCCAAGTGCCCACACACATCCTGCAGAGTCAGCTGGTCAAGTGAAAGACATCTCCAGGATTCTCTCTACCAAGCCAGGATGACACAGATAGAAACACAAGACTAGTCTGGCATATTTAGTGTTCACTACAGACTTGTCATAAAAACACAAATTTAATGATCTAATCTAGACTGGTACAGACTTACTATTCTAAGATAAGATATTGACTTTGCATATTAAGTCAAGTCTGGTCTAGTCCATACCTAAAAAAGAACACAAGTCTAGCCTAGTCTAGAACTATCATATTAACACCAGACTTGACGTTTTCTGATATGTCTAAATTGGATGACTACTCTAGTCTAGTCTAATTTAGACATATCATGTAGTAGGATAAGTCTAGACTAGATTTACCAATATAAGAAGAAACTAGATTGATGATAGCAAGACAAGACAAGGCAAAACAAGTACAGTATAGCTGTGACTTCTCATACCGAGCCTAATATACACCTAAAATGATACCACGAAGCCTGGTTAATAATACCAGCCCAGATATGTCCAGTCAATCAGTCAACTGGTGGGTGGACTGGATCTGGACTGGATCTGGTCTGGATCTGGGCTAAATCTGGGCTGGATCTGGGCTGGATCTGTGACAATGTGGAGAAATGTCATAAATGAAACTGGACATGTTCATATCATCTCAATAAAACTTTTCACAAAAACTGGTCCACCCAACCAGAGACAGTCATGTCAAACAAACCTTACATAAACAACTCGACTGTATTATAGCTGTTTAACCTTCCACTAAACTGCAATAATTACTACAAAATACGGTGACTGTATAAGCTGAGTCCTCAAGTCTAGAATGGTGCAAAAAGATTCTGACCTGAAAGATCCTACAGAGGGGAGAAAAAAAACAAAACAGGCCAAGAAAACTTGTTGGAATTGTGGAGCCAACAGTTCAGCTCCCCAAGTTCCCATTGCCTGCCACCATTTAAAACTGTTTCACTACATCTCGGCTATCCCCTTGCCTGCCACACTTTATCTTACTGCAGCTCAGCTACCAACGTTCCAGGACACAGTAACCAGCCATAAGTAAATCATGTGCACAGAGTGTATGGGACAGTTCCCAGCTGTCCAGCAGTAAATATCCTGTATGTTTGAGAGCTTTGATCTGTTTGGTCAGTCAGTGAATATTATTATGTCAGTGTTAAGTAGTGCAACCAACACAGTCCCACATAATATGGTGTCTTTCATGGATGTCCGACTTTTGACTCACCTCTGAATGATCCCACAAAACATGACAAAGGCTCTGAAGGTGAAACTCCCATTTGTTATAGTCGACCTCAATCCCAACTGTAAATAATTGAAACCCAATTATTACCTACCCAAACCCTAACCTGAAACCCAACTGTTGATGACCTAAACCCTGCCCTGAAACCCAAATGTTAACTACCCAAACCCTAACCTTAAACCCAACTATTAACTACTTAAAACCTGCTCTGAAAGCAACTGTTAACTAAATAAACCCGAACTTGAAACCAAACTATCGAACTTCTAATCTGAAGATATTAGCCATATCTGTGGAATGATCAAGTAAATAATATTATGACATTTCATAAAGTTGAGAAAATATGGCAAAAAAATGATTGCACTACTGTGAAAATATTGACTGTAAATATGTGACATAAACAGTTGGTGGTTCAAACAGTTGCTGGTGCTGTGTACACTCCAGTCCTTCCTATTTACATCTTGTGATTTGTTGCCTAACAATGGTTGAAGAGCATTTCAGCATACATCAAAAAGCTCATTCAAAGCTGTGCAACATGTATTTACTGTTTTATCATTGTATTTTCCTATGAAAAACTTTGTGTGCCCAAAAAAGGGTCATCCTTCCAAACTCATGCTGCAGGCAACATCAGTCACAAGCCCTCCTAACTTAAGAGTGCCCATGAACAATCTGTTATAAATCCTCTAACCTTAAAGTGCCCATGAACAATCAGTTAAAAACCCAATCAATAGTAAGCCATCTAACTTCAAAATGCCCTTGAACAATCAGTCAAAAGCCATCTAACTTCAAAATGCCCTTGAACAATCAGTCAAAAGCCCTCTAAATTCAAAGTGCCCATGAACAGTCCATCACAAGTCCTCTACCTTCAAAGTGCCCATGAACAGTCAGGTACACCAACTAGACCTGGAACATGCACAATGAGAAACAGAAGACAACACTGTTTATTTATGTATGATTTTCGTGTACATTTAGAAGTGTTTTCAAGCTGTGTAGGTTTCTTATTATCAAATTTAGTTTTTGCAAAGAAAAATGGCGATAAAATGTGAGGATAAATTAATGTTCAACATGAATAGGTAACGTAACATGCCAGTACTCCATGTATAGAAACGTCCATAAAGTGCCAGTGGTGGCCACTGAAACAGCATTGTAAAAGGCGACCACAGATTTACCACCCGCTTAGTATGGTCCAGACAACAATCATGAATCACCTGTGAGAAGTGTCATTCCTCCATTTGGTCCATTTAATTTTGAGATGTTTTCGATTCAATAAATGGCAACCATATAACTCTCGTATCTCCCTGAGTTGAACACTTGTTTACAAAACTCTGTCTGTGCTTACCAAGTCTGGCCATTGTGAAAATGTTTTTTTTTTTTAATAAATGCAGCATTTCAAAGCTGGCTTTCAGGTTGTGTGACCGACTGAACCTAACTTGTGAAAATTCAGACATGGATAATTTTTTAAATAATCAAGAAACAGTCAAACAACTGGCACCACAGAACTCAGAATAAAAAAAACTTCTATGTACCAATACTCAAAATACTCAGGACTGTAAGAAATATTCATTTTGTACATTCATTTTGGAACTACCTACTGATAGTTTACAAGTTAAACATTTACAGTCAGGAGGAATCTCCGGCACTTTCTGATGACTGACAGTGAATAATAAATTTAAATATATTTGTGCATTTTATCAAAGCAGTTGTGAAGTGAAAGGATTTCTCACTACAGCACACACTCTGTCCACTCTGACTACAGCCCCCTCTCTTTATAGTCCACTGAATACAGCCCACTCTCTTTATAGCCCACTGAATACAGCCCCCTCTCTTTACAGTCCACTGAATACAGCCCACTCTCTTTACAGTCCACTGACTACAGCCCACTCTATAGTCCACTGAATACAGCCCCCTCTCTTTATAGTCCACTGAATACAGCCCCCTCTCTTTACAGTCCACTGACTACAGCCCACTCTCATTATAGTCCACTGAATACAGCCCCCTCTCTTTACAGTCCACTGAATACAGCCCCCTCTCTTTATAGTCCACTGAATACAGCCCCCTCTATAGTCCACTGAATACAGCCCCCTCTCTTTATAGTCCACTGAATACAGCCCCCTCTCTTTATAGTCCACTGAATACAGCTCACTCTTTTTTACAGTCCATTGAATATAGCCCCCCCCCTCTTTACAGTCCACTGATTACAGCCCCCTCTCTTTACAGTCCACTCTCTTTACAGTCCACTGAATACAGCCCTCTCTTTACAGTCCACTGAATACAGCCCCCTCTCTTTATAGTCCACTGAATACAGCCCCCTCTCTTTGTAGTCCACTGAATACAGCTCACTCTTTTTTACAGTCCATTGAATATAGCCCCCCCCCCTTTACAGCCCACTCTCTTTACAATCCAATAAATACAGCCCCCTCTCTTTATAGCCCACTGAATACAGCCCTCTCTTTACAGTCCACTGAATACAGCCCCCTCTCTTTATAGCCCACTGAATACAGCCCCCTCTTTTTACAGTCCAATGAATACAGCCCTCTCTTTACAGCCCACTGAATACAGCCCACTCTCTTTACAATCCAATAAATACAGCCCCCTCTCTTTATAACCCATTGAATACAGCCCTCTCTTTACAGTCCACTGAATACAGCCCCCTCTCTTTATAGCCCACTGAATACAGCCCACTCTTTTTACAGTCCAATGAATACAGCCCTCTCTTTACAGCCCACTGAATACAGCCCCCTCTCTTTATAGTCCACTGCATACAGCCCACTCTCTCTAAAGTCCACTGAATACAGCCCACCTCTTTACATGGACTCTCTCTGCAGTCCACTCTGACTACAGGTCACTCATTCTGCATCCTGACACCAGCCTACTCTATAGCTCACTCAGTCAGTTATATCTTTTACTTCAAGCATTTCACAGAAACCAGTTTAAAAGCTCAAAACACCAGCCCTGCCCCTGTCCTCTCCCATGTTACTCTGAGTATGTTACATGCATCAAGCGGGTGACAAGTCGGTGGGTTGGTAGTAAATGGAGTTAACTGTCAGTGGAGATGACTGTAAGAAGGACTGCCTACATGAAGACATAACTTATGCTAATGTCCAATGTATGTTAAAGGCTTAGGGATAGCCATCTGCTTCACAGCCTTAACTCATTCCATGCCAATCGACGATATATCGTTTATATACGTTGCCGTGGCTGTGCCAATCAACGATGTATCGTCGATATCAAATCTTCTTTTGTTTCGCTACTATAGGTCTGGTTGAAACTTTTTAGTACTCATAAGCAATGACAACTCTTCCTAAACTCCCGTTCATGAAATCGGCGTTAGTTTTGAGATGTTGGATGCGATTTTTCTTTAAAGTAAGAAATAGTTCTTTTAGAAAATAGTGGCCTGGCAAAAACTTGGAAAACATACTGGCATGGAATGAGTTAAAAATAATACTCAGACAGATGCTCCTTTTATCAAACATTCATCTTGCCTTTTCTAGGATTACAGCAATGTGATCAAAGTCAGGCAGTTGACTGTCTTTACAAAAAACTTATGTCGATTATATAAAAGGAAAGCATACAGGTTAGCACCGTGGATCGTTTTCACATGTGGATAACTGTCTTGGCATAATGAGTGCTGGCTTGCCTCTCCCTTCTTGACATCATAGCTCTGCCCTGTGCTAAAGGGAAGGCCAGTTAGGTGGCCTGCTTGATGTGAAAATCCTAACTTTCACGCAGCGTTTTCTCGGTTAGTGCTTGGGTGAAGGCTACATGTAAGAGGTTGAAATTTTATGACAAAATAATGTAGATCCCTGTCCCTGTAAGGCTCCAAAGAAGGCAGTGACATCTAAAACATCACTGTAACCACCAACCACAGCCGAACTATCAGCTTGATTGTCAGCTGAACTCAAATGAAAATGGGTCGATTGTGAATTGTGAGTGGGCTGACTATGAATTGTGAGTGGGTTGACTGTCAGTGGGTGAATTGTGAGTGGGCTGACTATGAATTGTGAGTGGGGTTGACTCAGTGGGTGAATTGTGAGTGGGCTGACTATGAATTGTGAGTGGAGTTGACTGTCAGTGGGTGAATTGTGAGTGGGGCTGACTGTCAGTGGGTGAATTGTGAGTGGGCTGACTATGAATTGTGAGTGGGGTTGACCGTCAGTGGGTGAATTGTGAGTGGGCGGACTATGAATTGTGAGTGGGGTTGACTGTCAGTGGGTGAATTGTGAGTGGGGCTGACTGTCAGTGGGTGAATTGTGAGTGGGCTGACTATGAATTGTGGGTGGGGCTGACTGTCAGTGGGTGAATTGTGAGTGGGGCTGACTGTCAGTGGGTGAATTGTGAGTGGGCTGACTATGAATTGTGAGTGGGGCTGACTGTCAGTGGGTGAATTGTGAGTGGGCTGACTATTAATTGTGAGTGGGGCTGACTGTGAATTGTGAAAGGGTTGACTGTGAATTGTGAAAGGGTTGACTGTAAATTGTGAGTGGGGTTGACTGTGAATTGTGAAAGGGTTGACTGTAAATTGTGAGTGGGGTTGACTGTGAATTGTGAGTGGTGCTATCTGTTCAAATCTATTAATCTCCTCTCATCCCTCCTGACACTCAGAGCAGCTAAGCATCTGATCCTCAGCACACTATGAATAAGCACATTACTTATAACAGACAGCGTGTAACTCGCACAAAAGATAAGAGTGACTTCAGGATACTAACTGATCAGCACTTGGACATGCACACACAGCACATTAGTTTCAGCTCAGTTTTCAACATCTACCTGCTGTTAACACTGAATTCCTCTCCAAAATAGTCAACAACCACTCAGTTTGAATTCATTGTGGTAGTTTGTAAAATACATCTCAACTCCTCTTTGTATGTTTCGGAGTCAACATGCAGTACTCAATTTTACAAGAAGAATTCACAGCCAGCCAGAGATCAAGGTCAAGGTCAAGGTGTTTGGCCAGCTGAATTATCTGATCACAATTTATTCACCGATAGTAAACGTATTGAACTGGGCCAGTTGCAGAGCTTAAAGACAGACATATAGCTCAGTTGTGTTAGTAATATATTGTTCTTTTATTTTCTCTGTATCAAATCTCCATGATACACCCAGACCCACAGACCACACAACGCCCACCCCCATAACACAAACACATGCAAACATTTATTAAAAAACTGATATTCCCATATTTCTCTGTGGCAAACCACACTCCAGTAAATAGTGCCAGAGTCCTTCATGGGCTTGGATTTGTTAGGCCACCCTGCAGTGGCATCCAAAGCCCAGTTAGCATGTCTGAGATAGTTGCAAAGTTGGACATAATAAAATGTCACAATGGAACCAGTGCTATTACAGTCAACTCAACAAGGTTGCTTTTTTCAAGTAAAATACAATATTTACACAAACATGATAAATGTACAAATACAACAAAAAAAGGAGCACTGAAGAGGCAACTAGCAGGAAACTATACAGTCAGGGGGAAGCAAGTATAAGGACACTGCACATTCAGGGGGAAGCTACTTTTAGGATACTATACACTCTGGGGAGGCAACTATCAAGACACTGTACAGTCGTTTTTGTTATGAGAGGAATTGTCTCGCTGATCAGGAGAAGAGTCCACTTCTGAACGTATTGACTGGACCCCAGGTGATAAATTTCCATCTTCCACAGAGGGAGTATCATGGGCTGAACTGACCACATCTAAGCTGAGACTCGGTGATGACGTCTCCACCAACTTACTCAACATCTGGATCTCACCTCGGATCTGATGCAGGAATGGTTTGTAGCCCAAGCTGGGGATCAGTAGAAATCATGTGAGACACACAAGAATGGCCAATACAAAAGCAGAAGTCAGTGGATATACACATAAGGGGGAGGACAGTGGATAAACACACATGAAGAGGAGGACAGTGGATAAACCCATGATGTGGAAGTCAGTGGATAAACACATGATGTGGAGGACAGTGAATAAACCCATATGTGGAGGACAGTGGATAAACCCATGATGTGGAGGACAGTGGATAAACCCATGATGTGGAAGTCAGTGGATAAACACATGATGTGGAGGACAGTGGATAAACCCATATGTGGAGGACAGTGGTGAACCTATGATGTGGAGGACAGTGGATAAATCCATATGTGGAGGACAGTGGATAAACCCATGATGTGGAGGACAGTGGATAAACCCATATGTGGAGGACAGTGGATGAACCTATGATGTGGAGGACAGTGGATAAACCCATGATGTGGAGGACAATGGATAAATATAAGTTGGAAGGCAATTGACACACTTTGAGTGACGATTCACTATCTATACTACAGAACTGCTTATCCCTAATGCTGGACTTTCATATTCCAGCCATCAAAAATTAATATTCTGACCCTAAGTTTCATATCCATACCTATGTGTACAAATAATCTTGCAAATCTTAAATGAACTCTCGCTTATTTGGCTTTTCTAGTCATACTTTTGGTCTTTCAGACAGCTATTGCTTTTGTATCATATGAAGATGCCAAAGACTATGGCTTATCTTCAGCTTTTGACTGAAGTCATGGAGTTGTTCATTGCAGCAAAATACTTGACTAATAACTGTTATTTCATATAACTCTTATGTGAAAGAACAGTTAATAGTTATTAATATATAAAACCTAACTGAAATTTTGATTTGGTAAACTCTTGCTACTAATTTTTAAAAAAATTGAATTGATAAAATACATAAAAGATGCTTACTAGCAAAAGATGTACAGTAATAATATTGTCCAAAGCCCCCAGATTGGAAGTTACAGTTTCTCCTGTCATCCATAAAAAATTTCTGCATCATGTACTTGCTCAGTATGAGATTCAAGAGCATGAGAAAAAGATTCTAGTACCTGACTGGGCCCATCAGGGAAATAATGCCTTACTCAAATGCAGTCAAATGTCACCAGAGACCTTGCACTGCACTGATGGTGGTAAATATACACAGGTGTAAAATGATCACTTTTATAGATCTTTTAGTTGTTTTAGTCTCAGATTAAGAGCATGTCATCTACTTGTTGAGCAGAAAAGAGAAATCCATCGAGATCCAGCCCTAAACTCTCCATATTGGAATTTTGAAAGCCAGTGTTATCTTGTCTACTAGTAGTAAAGTAAGTTGATCTTGGCGTTCAAGCTGACAACTTATTATACTCCTACCCCATGTAGATCATCTTGTGCCCTGAGTGTCTATTATGTCTACACACAAGACAGAATATGCGGTGTAGCCTTCTCACGTAATGTCTGAGTGAATGGCACTTGACTGGATTCATCGGGCATGAAAGTAACGCCCTGAAACTGTGCAAAGTTGTCTGACTGGAGACCAGCTGAAAGCTTAAAGCCTCCTCTGGCAGTTGATCATGGCTGGTGCTGTTGTAAGAGACTGCCAGTTCCAATCAATTTCCAGCACATCTAAAAGTATTGCATACTGCCAGGATGTAGCCTAATGTTCACACAAAACCAAGTCTGTAAATGCAAAACTGAGTAATGTGCTTCACAGTGGAAACTATTGTGTACTCTATGACATAAGGGAATGTAAATATATAATAATATGCAGTTTGATTTTTGTTCTTTTGTTGTGAGGCTTTGATATTTGTATTCATGACTAAAAGAGCGAATCTGACAATTTTCAGTACAAAAGAGTTCTTGAAAAGAAAGTTGCATTGTCCTAAAGACCATGTTAAACCATATGACACTATATTATTTGAATAAACCGGTCTTTCTAGTGTCTGTCAATATGATCTAACTCTAACACCTGTGTTTGTCCTGGACAACCAACAGTGAATACAGTATGCAAGGCTGCAACCTTACACCCACCGCGTGCCTGACAACCATAAACTTATGTCAAATACGTTCTAGCCGCACAGTCAAGTTATCTAGTCTCTGCTGCTTGGGGAAGGGGTATTACTCTTGAAACTAGGGCCAAATCTCCATCACTTGATCTCTCTTCATTGCATCATAAAACACATATGATACTACTTCTTCACGACATTGGTTCAATGGGCACTACAGATAACTCTAACTTTGAACATGCATGTTCATCTTTAAGTGCCTGACTTGGTTGTGGAAAGCAGCATTTGTGGAACTATGTTCATACAGACTGTCAATCTTCATACCTTGAAGGATATGATCTGTATGTTCATACTGAGATCAGATTTCCATATAAAATATGCACATTTAGTAAGGGGTTGACAACTCTGAAACTATTTGTGACCTCGCCCACCAATCAAAATGAATCACAAGTCTGAACTTGGCCAAAATGAGTTGGCTGCATTTCCTAAATCTCTATTAAAAGCTCTTCAGTTTACAACAATAACAAAGTCAATTGATCAAAAAAAATGGCGGAGATATACGTGTTTGAAGTCATAAGGATGAAAGAGTACAAAACTGAGAAAACTGACTTTAAAGTTCTGACGCATATTTCCACAGCAACGGGCACTTTAGAATGAAGATAGAGCACTGAAACTTGGCAAGTTTCTTTAGACAGATATGTTTCATAAAGCCTGCAAATTTCAAGTTTTAAAAATAAAAAAAGTTACAACATAATGCAGATATATTCATAAAACACGAAAATGAAATACGTAAGTTGACATAATATTGTTTCACTCATTCACACAAAATTAAGTTGCAATGGCAGTTACTGCACTATGTCTTGAATTGAAGCCAGGCCTGCTCAAATGCCTTTACATTAACATCACCCTTACAGGCCATATCCCTCAATCACTCTCTCAGCTCCCTGAAGAGCATATAATAGGCATAAGTGCCACTCATTAGCATGTGAAATTGCTTTCATCCTTTCTAGCTGATGTCCATTCTACTGGACTGGGAAATATGACTGGAAATAATTTTTAAAGACCTATGCAACATGATCAAGGCGAGATTCAAACCTATGACTTCTTGCTCTAAGGCCAAGGAGGAGTGCTACCATAATTATGGCCAAATAAGCAACCACCAAAATCACAGTAAATAAATTATAATTTATAAGTCTGAATACAAGTCAAGCCTACTCTTGTCACTTTACATTACTATCACTTTAACACCTTAACAGGCTTAATTACTCAGTCACTGACTCAGTTTCTTAAGTAGCATTGGTTACATGAGCTGATCAGTAGCTTTCAACACTAACTTGTTGTCACTGCCTACAGCCAGCATTAATCAATGGGAATGAACTCCTTCCAGATATTAAAACATGGCCAACATGGGATTCAAATCTACACAATTCTTCCCTCTTAAACCAACGGCCAGTGATAGCCATTTACTATAGTAGGCAGCCACTATGGCCACAGATCCTGCACCTCTAAGAGGCCCATTCTCTTTTATTTTCAACTTTGCAGGCTTTTTTATTTTTTTTTCGGGGGGGGGGGGGGGGNGGGGGGCAGGCTCTCTGGCTAGGTTTTTATCACTGGGAGAAACATCTTGGAAAAATAAACTTTTAACATTAGGTACTCAAGAGGTACTTTCTTATGTAGTACTGGAAGGTTTAAGGGAAGGAACCAGCCTTTACTAAAGACTGTTATGCACAAAACATGATATGCAACTTATGCCCATAACAGCACTGGATTTCTATCCAAAATTACACACCAAAGCGTTAAATGGTGTGTTCTACGCCCTTAAAGGGAGATGATCTTAGAACAAAGTGATGGCAACAGTTGTTTGACACCAGCTTTTTCACCAACATCTCTCAGATGTCTTTATGCATGATCCTATGGAGGCTTTTTTAAATATGTCTTGACGCAGAATTTTCAGAGACTGGCAACACCATTTAAAATTAAACAGAAAAACTATATCACGACAGAAAATTGGCAAACACCTTTATATGATTATGCATAAAGCTGTCTAAGAGACGTAGGTGAAATCTGGTGCCGAACAACTGGGATCATCGCGAATGACAGTTGTCCTAAGATCATTACCCTTGAGGGAGAAAAATTCACCATTCAGCATTTTGGTGTGCAAGTTTGCATAAGAATCCTCTACATTCATGGTGATAAGTTGCACACCATGTTTTGTGTGTTATACAACCTCTGGAAAAGAGTAGTGCCTCCCCTTAAGTAGTTAAACTGCCAAGCTGACAACTTGTCTACATTCAAGCTCCGCTCACTATTTTGCTTTGAAACAAGCTTGTTCAGAGAAGAAAAATCCCCTGGTATAGAAATTTTTATGCATCAGCAATAACCTGCCTTTGACCCTGTTAAGATACTCTACTACTGTGTGCTGGTAGTACATGCTTCATGTTACATGCTTACTCTTGAACAGTACACATTCTATTCTGTGTTCTTGACAGTTAGTAGTGAGCTATGAAAAGTGCCAATAAAGGACTAGAACTAGGATAATATGGCCATCCAGTGTGCCATGACAAGTCATCTTCTCACAAGCCCTTTCTGAAGTGTGGAGAAAGGGGTGAAGCAGCTTGTTGTCTAAAATTATTAGTTTTCCCTGTGGTTTGGGAGGAAGGGAAAAGGGGNGGGGGGGGGGGGGGAGAGAGAGGGGAATATTGAGGAGAAAGTGTTGATCTATATCAGTCCCGACTGGACCAAACATTGTAATCATTCTGCAGTGCTGTTGGCATGGAAAAGAAGAAATGAAATTGATTTGGAAACAGTAGAAACAGTTTTCTTGTAGAAATAAACTTCTATCTCCTTGTGGTATTATGAAAGCCTTGCTTTCCTTTGACGGCACGAAATTAGGTCAAACTTGGCAGAGGCTTGCAGCGGCAGACTGAAGCTGTGGATAAAGCTGGCCTCTAGAAAACTTATTTATTTAACTCAAATCCAACAGTTGATCACAAACACACCATGACAGCTGCAGGAAAACTGTGTGAAATATTACAGATCTCAAATGTAAGTTCATCAGCTGTTGAGTCTGTCATGTGTACAAGGCCAGGTCTTCTAAACTCCAGCAACCAATCCAGATGCTCCACTTTCCTCAGAAACATAATGGCTGCCGTTAAGTTAATGTTTACAATTTCTTCTGATTCATCCATTAAGAATTATATCCCAGAATGAGAGTTATCTGAAGGTGATTTCCTTGTTATATTAATAGCCTTGAACACTGATGTCCAGGGAACTTTGAGATGACACACTTGAAAGGACTATAGGGAATTTATACTTAGTTTGGACTGCAGGAAACTGTGTACCAGAACCCCCTTGCTTAAAAAAATTAAAGTACTAAAACACAGAATTTTGATAAAATCTTTAGTTCCCAGCATTGAAAAAACATCAGTGAACAAGGTTACAGCATAAACAGATAAATGACCAAGAAGAGGATTTTTATCTTTCGGAGCCCCTAGCAGAAAATAGACCAGTCTGACATGTGAATCATTTCGATTGGTGGGGTAACATGTATGAAGACTTTTTGTGCATACTACTAATCACTTTCTGTCTCACTTACTGATCACTCCCTATCACTCCCTCTCACTTACTGATCACTCCCTCTCACTTACTGATCACTCCCTATGACTAGTAGTAACTCACCATTCTGTATCTGCCCAGAGCTCCAAGTAACTCAGTCCCTCCCTCATTCTAGCCACCATGTCCAATGGAGTGTCCGTCATACTGGCCGTGTTGACCACTCGCACCACAGCCAGGCTGTCTCGCAAGACCACTGCCAGGATAAGGGCCCATTCCAGGCAGCCTGCTTCTAGGACTATCTGCAGCAAATACCTGTTTGAGAGATAGGACACCAAATGATTTCTATGTTCCTAACTAGAAATTCCAGAATGCAATGTCTTGCACTGGGCTCACAGTCTTCTCAAATTCCAATATGCAATGTCTTGCACTAGGCAGACAGATTTCTCAAATTCCAATATGCAATGTCTTGCACTAGGCAGACAGACTTCTCAAATTCCAATATGCAATGTCTTGCACTAGGCAGACAGATTTCTCAATTAGGTAACATAAAGAACAGAGATGCAAACTGGATTTAATTTTTAAAAAAGTCTGGACTTTCCAGCTCCTGAGTCTATAAATCACGAAACATGCTGCAAGTTTCAAATTTCATGGTATTACAGGTTTTGTTTTGGTATACTATTCACCACAATAAAAAAAAAAAAAAGGACTAGGCTAGATATTTTAAGTTTTGAAGTATCCTGAAAGATGTGCCACTGAGCCTTTAAGCTCACATTTGGCATCACTCACAGTGTTTACTTTCTTATAGTAGAATGACAACTCTTCCCAGTATTGAATCCAGTCTCCAAATGTTGTTATTACAATGAGCAGGAGAGCTGATGAACTCCCAACAAAGTCAAAACTTTATTTATTGATAGCCTTATCCACTATTCAAACAGTAAGTTCTGTATAGAGTGAAAACTGTGACCCTAAATTAGTCAATAGCTGTCACTTTAAGGCCTCTATTACAAATTTGAGAGTAGTTGGAAGTGAACACAAACTCACACACGGCATGTGTACATGGGTCTATTTCCTGTTCTTGTCGTTCATAACTGGCCAGTGACACCTTGTTTTTTTCATCCATTTGAATAGTGACCTCACAGTCTCATAAGGCAGCAAAAGTAACTGGCCAACCAGAACACCCATCACGGCAGCTCTTCAAGCGACTTTTAGTTTGGTGCGGTGGCCACCTTATCTCCCGTGAGCGCCCCAGGGGGCCTACGGCGGTCAGGGCAAGAAAATTTACCTGCGCTGGCCAGATTTGCTGGCTTGTCTCTGGCCACTTATATATGAGTTTGGATAGGCTATTATGTTCTTACGCGTATAATTATTGATTTGATTCAGTACCAGATAGATTGTGTGGATGATGCTGTTTACGTACATGTGTTTTTATTTGCAAAAACTTGGTAGACGTTTAAGCTACATCTCATTAAAATGGCGCTAAAATGCATGAAAATACACATCCACACATATCGTACAAAAAATTAAATATACAGCGAACTTCACCATAGACTTCACTAGAAACAAGCATGCTTGTACTAGAAAGAACACACATACTGACTATTGTTTCAGATTTGTGCTTCCTTGAATAGGAACGACGCTGCGGGCCAATAAATGTCAGGTAGCTTGGCGATCGCGCGTCCCGAGAGGAGAGCATCAATAGACGTCCTGTTACTGTATTGCCCACAAGTCATTAGCACCTAATAATGTTTCCGACATGGCGCTTGATGGACATAATTTATTGGTGAATGTTTCTGCCATCTACCGAGGCAGGTCCATGCGAAGTTTTTCAGTCCAGTTAATTGAAATTATGAGAAATAAACAGTAGATCTATTCTCTTCAGAGGGAATCTAAATAACACAACTTACTATACACCTAGATACATATTAAATGCACTACTGCAGCCTACTTGTCTCTCCTATTTCTCCGTTTTGGCTGTGGTTCGAGAGCGTGGAGTTGCGGTGCCGTTTTTACATGCACAGACTCCATGATGTTTTGTAATCGAGAAGTTTCACGCCTAATGCCCTGACTTCTTCTTTCAAAGTTGGAGACTGTGGCATGGAGCATTTCACCACCCTGCTCTCCATGCATAGCTAAGCCAAAAGCAAAGCGTTCCATCCATGCTACACAATGCTTTTCGAGTATGTGATGTTTTGGGGTTGTTCTGTCAGGAAAGAAGTGTATGCAGGAGGTAAGTTAGGTGCTAATTGCGATTTTTGCCTCCTCGACTGTGTCGTGGGTAATGGCACTTCCATGCGACACAAGGGAATGCACCAACAACATATTCCCTGTTTAATCTATTGACTATAGATTGAGCGGCAAGAGAACATTGAATAATTTCTTTGGTCACAGTCAAAGATGCTGTGGTGCTGTGCAATTTTTCAGTTAGATCTGTCGGAACCTTTTCATTTAGATATTTGTAGCAGTGATTGCCAATAAATGAACCTCCATGAAAAGCTTGGGGCACAATTCCATGTTGGTCCTAGACGAAAATGAGTCTTCTTGATCATTGTCAATATTGATATGGAACAAAAGCAAGATGTCATTTAAAAAGATTTTGCACGAGACAGGTGTCCTTCGCGAGGCTTTCTGCTTTCTTGTCTGAGTTCTTTTACCACATGTTCGACACAAACCTTCCAAACACTGTTTAAGCACTTCATAACTATGCTCCATTCTTTACGGGGGGAGGAAATCCCTCTAATTATTATCTTAAAAACAACTGCAGGCGATGACCTAGGGCATGAAAATGATGAGAAATCACACACATCGAACTTTATCAATCATAACTTCTATGTTAATTTTGGAAACACAATAAAATTTACCTACTATTAAATTTGATCAATATAAAGCAAAGTAAGACTTGTTTTAAAAATATTTATGGTGCCGTTTCTTAGTTATAAGCTTCTGAATATATAGGCATATGACACAAATTAACACAAATACACACACACTTCAGATCGTTGCCACGGATACACTATAAAAGATAATCCCGTGAAAATTTCAATACAGATGATCGAGAGGAGAGACATTGTGTTTACTAAACCATCATCAGACTAACTGTGATTTGAAATTGACTGCAGCTCAGTTATTAAAGGTCTTTTTCTTTGAAAAAAAAACACAGTTTTACCTGCCACGGCGTGGCATCAGCGGCAGGTAATTAACTGGACATTGACCCCAAGCGCGGCATGATCTGGTGCTGCGCGGCGGTAATTAATGGGATTCTGTCAAATAATCTAAAACGCTTGGATTTTCCAGTTTGAGCTGCCGTGCCATGAGCCTGAAACTTTCAAACTGCTGAAAAAGCCGGAAATATGGCTTAGCTGGAAAATTGGCATCCCCGTAAAGAAGAAACAGTGTAGAATGAACACATGTAAAGTTGATGTAGCAACCAATAAAGTGCAAAAGACGGCCAACTTGTCTTCCAAACTGCAGGAAATTACCATCTGTAGAGTAATACATTTTTCCCTTCTATACTCCTCTGTTCTCATACCACTCCCGATCACAAAGGTCAAGGTTATATTGATCCTCATGACGAGGTGATCAAATTTATTCTACTGTCCGCTCACTTCGCTTGAGTGTCGCAACAGAACATTATATACGCACCTCCTTGCTGAGCTCTGAATGCAGCGGTAGAGTTATGCACCGTAATGTCACTTTACCGGCTGGCAGACAACATGTGCGACAGTCATTATCAGTAACAGTGACCGCCCAGTCACTTTACCGGCTGGCAGACAACATGTGCGACAGTGATTATCAGTAACAGTGACCGCGCAGTCACTTTACCGGCCGGCAGACAACATGTGAGACAGTCATTATCAGTAACAGTGACCGCGCAGTCACTTTACTGGCCGGCAGACAACATGTGAGACAGTCATTATCAGTAACAGTGACCACGCAGTCACTTTACCGGCCGGCAGACAACATGTGCGACAGTGATTATCAGTAACAGTGACCACGCAGTCACTTTACCGGCCGGCAGACAACATGTGAGACAGTCATTATCAGTAACAGTGACCAAGCAGCCAGCTGGAGGCTGGACCTGAGAAGCCTCACGCTACAAGAGTTAAAACCGAGTTTTGCCAGGCATGCCTCAATCACATGTTAGCCATCATATATAAAGTTTTCCTTCACTGTCAGACTGAGCGGAAGGTGGAATAATGATGGATGAACATATGTGTCTGACACACTTAAACTGTGGCACTGAAACTGTCTGACTGAAACTGTGGCACTGAAATTATCTGACTGATACTGTCACACTGAAATTGTCTGACTGAAACTGTGGCACTGAAATTATCTGACTGATACTGTCACACTGAAATTATCTGACTGAAACGGTCACACTGAAATTGTCTGACTTAAACTGTGGCACTAAAATTGTCTGACTGAGACGGTGGCATCAAAAGTGTCTGACTGAAACTGACACAGAAATTGTCAGGGTGTGATTGTCAACTGTCTAACATGCGGCACACTATGACTACTGGAGTTTTTGGAGACTCCATGAATTCTATGGCCTTTCACTAACATTTACTTTTACATTAAAAATCTTCAGTTAAAAACCAGCTATGAAATTTTCATCTTATAAAGGCATGGTAACTGCCGTATATGTAAATTAATTTTTAGTCATTGCTGGAAAGCTTTCATGGTAATCATATACTGTAGAGAACTGGCTTTAGGCCTGCATGACTTCTATTGCGGTAATACAGCTACTGACTCTGGTTCTATCTACTGTACAAATAATAATATACCTATTAACTCTAAATTTATCTATTGCAATAATACAGCTACTGACTCTGGTTGTACTATTGTACTAATACAGCTACTGACTCTGGTTCTATCTACTGTACTAATATACCTATTAAGGGCACGTGCGGCAGAACTAGGTCCTTTTCATTAATAAAGGGAACTTTGTCATTTTGAGGTGAAAAATGGGTCATGTAGGGCCAAGAAGGAAGATAAATGGGGGTGTTTCCCAATTTCCTCCCTCCATTGCTATGGAAACGCCAACTGTTTGGCCGCCATATTGGAAAATATGGATAACTTTTGCATAACTCTGAACCCTTCGATCTGGAGAACAACAGATGGCAGAATCCTGGGGGTTTTTTTGCAATCTGAAAGATCACTTTATTTAAAGTAGAATGTCACGGGCTTTTTAAAAATTTTTTTGATAGATTTTTTAATATAATTTTTTTTAAAATGTCATGAAAAAACATTGAAAATTTTGAGAATTTTTAAACTTTAAAAATTCATAAATGATAAAAAATAGAAGATATCGAAAAAACCCTGTGACAATCTCAAAACAGGGCCTTGGAGAGTAGTTATGCAAAATGTTATGTAAATTGGACCAGAAAAAAGTCAGATCGCAGGGATAGAGTGACGAAAACTGTGATTTTGTGATAACTGATGATAAAGATTACCCGACAGATCCATTTGAGACTGGGTGATCATTTCCTTTTGCATCAAAATAAACTTTTTCAGACAGGTATCATGAAAATAACTTCAGGAATCCATAAAGGACGTGTTGCCATTCAGGACACTGCCCTTAACTCATTTTACACAATTTGACCCAATTTTACCCCTACAGGGTGCCGCACTTGCCCTTGTCTCTAATTCTATCTATTCCACTAATACAGCTACTGACTCTAGTTCTACTATTGTACTAATACAGCTACTGACTCTGGTTCTACTATTGTACTCATACAACTACTGACTCTGGTTCTACTATTGTACTCATACAGCTACTGACTCTGGTTCTACTATTGTACTAATACAGCTACTGACTGTGGTTCTACTATTGTACTAATACAGCTACTGACTGTGGTTCTACTATTGTACTCATACAACTACTGACTCTGGTTCTACTATTGTACTAATACAGCTACTGACTCTGGTTCTACTATTGTACTCATACAACTACTGACTCTGGTTCTATCTATTGTACTAATACAGCTACTGACTCTGGTTCTACTATTGTACTAATACAACTACTGACTCTGGTTCTACTACTGTACTAATACAACTACTGACTCTGGTTCTACTATTGTACTAATACAACTACTGACTCTGGTTCTATCTATTGTATACAACTACTGACTCTGGTTCTATCTATTGTACTAATACAGCTACTGACTCTAGTTCTATCGATTGTATTAATACAGCTACTGACTCTAGTTCTATCTATTGTACTAATACAGCTACTGACTCTGGTTCTATCTTTTGTACTAATACAGCTACTGACTCTAGTTCTATCTATTGTATTAATACAGCTACTGACTCTGGTTCTATCTACTGTACTGATATACCTATTAACTCTAATTCTATCTATTGCAATAATACAGCTAGTGACTCTGGTTCTACTATTATACTAATACAGCTACTGACTCTGGTTCCATCTATTGTACTAATACAGCTACTGACTCTGGTTCTATCTACTGTACTGATATACCTATTAACTCTAATTCTATCTATTGCAATAATACAGCTACTGATTCTGGTTCTACTATTGTACTAATACAGCTACTGACTCTAGTTCTACAATTGTACTAATACTGCCACTGACTCTAGATCTATCTATTGTACTAATACAGCTACTGACTCTGGTTCTACTATTGTACTCATATAGCTACTGACTCTGGTTCTACTAATGTACTAATACAACTACTGACTCTGGTTCTATCTAATGTACTAATACAGCAACTGACTCTGGTTCTATCTACTGTACTGATAAACCTATTAACTCTAATTCTATCTATTGCAATAATACAGCTACTGACTCTGGTTCTACTATTGTACTAATACAGCTACTGACTCTAGTTCTATCTATTGTACTGATACAGCTACTGACTCTAGTTCCATCTATTGTATTGATACAGCTACTGACTCTAGTTCTATCTATTGTACTGATACAGCCACTGACCCTAGTTCTATCCATTGTACTGATACAGCTACTGACTCTAGTTCTATCCACTGTACTGATACAGCTACTGACTCTAGTTCCATCTATTGTACTAATACAGCTACTGACTCTAGTACTATCCACTGTACTAATACAGCTACTGACTCTAGTTCCATCTATTGTAGTAATACAGCTACTGACTCTAGTTCCATCATTGTACTAATATAGCTACTGACTCTAGTTCTATCTATTGTACTAATACAGCTACTGACTCTAGTTCCATCTATTGTACTAATACAGCTAATGACTCTAGTTCTATCTACTGAACTAATACAGCTACTGACTCTAGTTCCATCTATTGTAGTAATACAGCTACTGACTCTAGTTCTATCTATTGTACTAATACAGCTACTGACTCTAGTTCTATCTATTGTACCAATACAGTTACTGACTCTAGTTCCATCTATTGTACTAATACAGCTACTGACTCTAGTTCTGTCTATTGTACTAATACAGCTACTGACTCTAGTTCTATCTATTGTACTAATACAGCTACTGACTCTAGTTCTATCTATTGTACTAATACAGCTACTGACTCTAGTTCCATCTATTGTACTAATACAGCTACTGACTCTAGTTCCATCTATTGTACCAATACAGCTACTGACTCTAGTTCCATCTATTGTACTAATACAGCTACTGACTCTAGTTCCATCTATTGTACTAAGACAGCTACTGACTCTAGTCATCTATTGTACTAATTATTGTACTAAGACAGCTACTGACTCTAGTCATCTATTGTACTAATAAAGCTACTGACTCTAGTTCTATCTATTGTATTAATACAGCTACTAACTCTAGTTCTAGATGGGCTTGTTCTGGTCCTCTACTGCTGGCCACTTCCTGGGAAATTCCTTCAATGTCCAGAGTTAGCTGAGCGTCACAGCCCAGCAGAGATTCATTGACCACCTCATAGTCACCCAACAGAGAACTGGAATCTGAAATCTCTATGGTGGCCAGACTTCCTTCATCAGCTGTGGACAAGAAAGTATGCAGGCTAATCAAGACCACAAAGAGCAGCACCATGATCAGTGTGTCTACAGGACAAGCAAGTAGAGTTCACTAACTACAGCTAGGACTAGGACAACACAATTCAATTACATATCAAAGTTCTGGCTAGGACTAGGACAACACAATTCAATTACATATCAAAGTTCTGGCTTAGACCAGTAAGCTGAACTTAATTACTTCATACATTTTCACTGGGCTTGGATATCTTATATTACAATGACATTCTCAGTCTGCTTTGATCTCCTGCAGTACAAAGGCCTAACCCTTAACTTACAGCCTGCAGGAAAGTGAGATGACTTTCAATTGAGAGGGATCTCCACTAAAAGGGAAATTTATTTTATGAATGGATTAGATCACAATCAGTTATACTCTACTAGTATTTCTCTGACTGTGATCACAGCAAATGTTCCTCATGCAACCAGTTTCATAAAGCGGTCTTAGTAATTTATATCAAAAATATATAGGCATCTGTAACAAAACTTTTAAATGTACAGTAGGTGAGAATGTCATCTATATTATGTACTGACTGTGGGGATATGGACACCAAGTGTAAATCATTATCCGTGAAAGTACAACCTCTCTGACCTACTTACTTAAGAGGTTCTGTGGCTTAAGGATGATTTCATCTGAGCCAACCTGAGAGAGGACCTGTTCTGAGAGCTGGTGCCGCATGCCCGAACCAGACACCATTCTAACATTGGAGGGAGTCAGTACAGGATCACAGCCCATAGACTGAATGCTGTCCCCTGATGGACCTAGAAGATCTTCCTCTACTACAGATGAACTCAACGAGCTGGATGATGCTGAGGAAAGGTCACATGACATTAAAAATACTGGGGGCCAGGTGACACACAAAATAGACAAGATGTCAGATGATGGCAAATGAAGAGTAAAGGACAAGATCTAAAGTTGACCATGTAAAGGTTTCTCTTAATATAAAAACTGTTCCTGGAAAGTTTAATGGTAGTGTTTGAAGGTAACTTTCTACCACATAAAAGTTCTCAGTTCTCAATAACTCTGTTATGAGCACCTGCATTTTCATAACTATATGATGTCACAAGGTAAGCCTGTGTTGACATCATGTAAATCACATAGATGCCATAACAGTAGCACTGTGGGAAAACAAAGTAAGCCCTGTGGAATGACATATTACATGTAATATGATACCAGTAACACTGACCTACCAATTACTCTATCGTGACATTAACCTGCTAGTGTTTGTGACACCAATAACTTGTTGGTGATTCTATGACACTATTTTTTTTATTCTTAGATAACAGTATTCTGCTAATGAGTTTATAACAACACTAACCTGCTAATGAATCTATAAAAACATTGACCTGCTAAAGACTCTATAATAATAACACTGACCTGCTAATGACTCTACGATAACACTAACCTGCTAATGACTCTATAATAACACTAACCTGCTAATGACTCTACGATAACACTAACCTGCTAATGACTCTATTATAACACTAACCTGCTAATGACTCTATAATAACACTAACCTGCCAGTGACTCTAAGATTAGCTAACCTGCTAATGATTATAATGGCACTAACCTTACAATGACACTATAATAACACACTCCTGCTAATGACTCTATAATAATACTAACCTGCCAGTGACTCTATGATTAGCTAACTTGCTAATGATTATAATGGCACTAACCTTACCATGACACTATAATAACACAATCCTGCTAATGACTCTATAATACTAACCTGCCAGTGACTCTATGATTAGCTAACCTGCTAATGATTATAATAGCACTAACCTTACAATGACACTATAATAACACAATCCTGCTAATGACTCTATGATAAAATTCACCTGCCAGCGACTTTCTCAGCTGATGTAGGGCACTGGGTGACAAGACAGGCATGGGCCACTCAAACTGTCCATGGATATCCCTCAAGGCGGTCACAAAATCTTCCACCTTCCCAGCACGCACCCTGCCAACAGCACCATAAAAACATTAACTGGAACAGTATCAATATTGATATCTTGATATTTTAAATCAATATTTCTTTGTCTTGATATTATTAAACATCAAAGAGAGCTATTCTGTTAAATACACTGGCCACATATTGGGAGGACATTTACTAACCCTTGTGATGCTAGATAGAATAAATTTTACTTTCTGTGACAATAGAACAAATTTTACTTTCTATGACAATAGAATAAATTCACATCTCCTTGCCAAGTGCTGGGTGTGGCAGTTGATTTTTGCAACCCAGCTAGACTAATCGGCTGGCAGACAATATGTGTAATGGCCAGGCTTGTGCAGGATTGGAACCCGGATCGGACAATTGAAGACTTAATTCCGGTTTTGCCGGAACGGAATTGGATTCAATTCGATTTTTAATTGTGGAACTGGAATTAGGATAGAATCCAAAATTCAGTTCTGAACTGAATTAGGATCTAGATCATTTTCAAATCCTACTGATCAGCCTTCCGATCTGGGTAGCATATTCTTGATGGTCAATAACTTGCCATTCGGGACCACCCAAGTGTACCAGTCAGCCAGTTCTGCACTTAGCTTGACCAGACTCACAGCCCGGTCAATCCTAGTATCACTTTGTTGAAATGAAGGCGTGAACTGGTGAAGTAATGACCCCAAACCCACATGTAGACTAGACCAGGTGAATCCATACATATCTTTCTCATATTCATGCGTGAAATGAAGGACAGACACTGAGGCACCCTCCACATTTGCCATTCTTGATTTGTGATAGGAGCCTACTTGGTCCAGATATATGACTTGCCTTCCTAAGCAGACCTACGTGACATCATAAGGTGTCATGGTGCATGAAAATGCACAGAGAAAAAAATCTCAGGATTCAGTGATTTTGCATCGTCAACTCGTCACAATCTAAGAAAGCAGTCAGTTGGCGATCATCAGCTTGCCTCTTGGGATCAGGTCTGCGAGTATTCCTCAAGGTCTAATTGCCTAGGATCGCATAAAGAAGCTAGTATGTGTGAAATACTTACGTGGCTATGCTTATATTAGAATGCCATGCGTGAAACATAAGGAGGATGGTTCTCCCCCACTGTATTTAGCTCAGCGAAATAAAAATACTTTATGTATTGTTGGTTTTGTAATCTTGTTCTCTAAAACTTTTAATTTTGCACTGCCAATTTGCCTCAAAGTACCAATAATTGAATGCCCGTTCAGTGTCCCTGTGCAAGTTTTCTGATCTCCAGTGGTATTTGTAAGCTTACTGAATGCCTTTCAAACTCCTGGTACCGGGAATTGAATTTTAAAACTAGTCTGTCCCAAGGGTATTGGTTTTGGATCTTAACATCAGTTTGGACATGGTCTTGATTTTAGATCTGAATACCACTTTTAGAGGAATTAGCAGAATCCTTTTAATCTTACTCTATTCCAGCCACTGTCTTCTTAAATGAATTCTTGAGTGTGTCTATGCTCTTTAGTAAAGTTGTGCAGTAAATATCAAGGAGCTGTTTGTAATGAGACTGCGCTCTTGGCTTTGATTTAAAACAGTAGTAAAGTTGTGCAGTAAATATCAAGGAGCTGTTAACATGTTGTAATGAGACTGCGCTCTTGGCTTTGATTTAAAACAGTAGTTAAGTTGTGCAGTAAATATCAAGGAGCTGTTAACATGTTGTAATGAGACTGCGCTCTTGGCTTTCATTTAAAACAGTAGTAAAGTTGTGCAGTAAATATCAAGGAGCTGTTAACATGTTGTAATGAGACTGCGCTCTTGGCTTTGATTTAAAACAGTAGTAAAGTTGTGCAGTAAATATCAAGGAGCTTTTAACATGTTGTAATGAGACTGCGCTCTTGGTTTTGATTTAAAACAGTCACTTCATCCTACTTCAGTAAATTATGCATAGCCATGTCCTTAAGTCTATTTATGATTTATGTAAGTATTGAGTGGCATTGCATATTTTACAGTAATGTATGTGAATAATATGTTGACATGTATTTAAAGACAGTTGACATGTTTGTTGTAAGTTTAAAAATGGGTGTCTCTGAATTTGTAATAATGTCATGTTATCTTCTTGAGTCTTGAATGGTTCAAAGAATTTGGAATTGGAATGGAATCAATTCCATTTGTCACTGTGGAATTGGAATTGTGATTTAATTCCAAATTTTAGCAAGGATCGAAATTGGAATTGTATTACATTTCTGGTGGAATTTGCACAAGCTTGGTAATGGTATTATTCCTAATAATGGCCACATAATCAGCCCTTACGCTATGAAAATTAAGCTTCATTTTCTCAAAAGGCAAGGGAAATTCTTTTGTTACCTACAGTTTTTTTTTTAAAAATTCTAATAAAAAAATACTGTTTCATAAAAACAAAAAAATCCTCTTCAGCTTTCATTGAAAGAGTAGGATGTATGCCCAGGATGTTGCTGAAGAAGAGGAAGAGTAGGATGTATGCCCAGGATGTTGCTGAAGAAGAGGAAGAGTAGGGTGTATGCCCAGGATGTTGCTGAAGAAGAGGAAGAGTAGGATGTATGCCCAGGATGTTGTTGTTGAAGAAGAGGAAGAGTAGGATGTATGCCCAGGATGTTGTTGAAGAAGAGGAAGAGTAGGATGTATGCCCAGGATGTTGCTGAAGAAGAGGGAGAGTAGGATGTATACCCAGGATGTTGCTGAAGAAGAGGAAGAGTAGGATGTATGCCCAGGATGAAGAAGAGGAGGAGTAGGCTGTATGCCCAGGATGTTGTTGAAGAAGAGGGAGAGTAGGATGTATGCCCAGGATGTTGCTGAAGAAGAGGAAGAGTAGGATGTATGCCCAGGATGTTGCTGAAGAAGGGGAAGAGTAGGATGTATGCCCAGGATGTTGCTGAAGAAGAGGGAGAGTAGGATGTATGCCCAGGATATTGTTGAAGAAGAGGAAGAGTAGGATGTATGCCCAGGATGTTGTTGAAGAAGAGGAAGAGTAGGATGTATGCCCAGGATATTGTTGAAGAAGAGGGTGAGTAGGATGTATATAAACAGTATGGGGGAGGTATAGGTGTTCATGAATAGCATGAATATGGGTAAAACTACATAGCATGAATGTGGGTGGAAGCAGCTAGCATAAGTATGGGAGGAAGCAGCTAGCATGGGTGTGGAAGGAAGTAGACTGCAAGAATGAGGAAGGAAGTAGACTGCAAGAATGTGGAAGGAAGTAGACTGCAAGAATGTGGAAGGAAGTAGACTGCAAGAATGAGGAAGGAAGTAGACTGCAAGAATGTGAAAGGAAGTAGACTGCAAGAATGAGGAAGGAAGTAGACTGCAAGAATGAGGAAGGAGGTAGACTGAGAGAATGAGGAAGGAAGTAGACTGCAAGAATGAGGAAGGAGGTAGACTGCGAGAATGAGGAAGGAGGTAGACTGCGAGAATGAGGAAGGAAGTAGACTGCAAGAATGAGGTAGGAAGTAGACTGCAAGAATGTTGGTGACAGTAGATAGTATGAATGTGGGTGGAGGTAAATACCATGAATGTGGGTGGAAGTAAATACCATGAATGTGAGTGGAAATAAATAGCATAAATGTAGAACAGATGGAGAGAATGTGTCTTATTACTATTTATGTGTGTGTGGTGAGAGCCAAAACTGAGTACGTATGGGAGCAGTCAGAGCTATGATGTAAGCGGCCAAAGATTGCCCAAGTCTACTTCTACCTGTACTGTTTCTGACCCATGCCTACCCTTTACTTATTCATCACTATCTAACTCACTCCCACCCTTCTCCTCCACACACCCACTCATCTCTTCCCCAAACTCACTCACCTCTTCCTCATATGAAATCACCTCTCCAGTACATGTGCTCAATTCTCCCCCACTCACTCACATCTCCCCCTCTCACTTCTCCTCACTCACTTATTCACACACTGTCTTACTCATTCTCCCCTGCTCACTCACCTCTCCCCCACTCACTCACCCCTACTCACTCACTCACACCTCACCCCCACTCACACTCACCTCACCCCCACTCACTCACCTCTCCCCCACTCACTCACCTCTCCCCAATCTCTCTCCCACTCACGCATCTCTCCCTCACCTCTTCCTCACTCACTCACTTACATCTCCCCATCTCACTTCTCTTCACTCACTTATTCACACACTGTCTTACTCATTCTCCCCTGCTCACTCACCTCACCCCCACTCACTCACCTCTCTCTAATCTCTCTCCCACTCACGCATCTGTCCCTCACTCGCTCACCTCTTCCTCACTCACTCACTCACTCACTTCTCCCGCTCTCACTCACCTCTCCCGTTCTAATTTGTCTCTCCCTCTGTTCATTCACTTACCCTTCTCCCTCTCCTCTACTCACTCGCTACCTCTGTCCCATTCAACTCTCCCTTCTTACTCTCTCATCTCTTGCCTAAACACTTACACAACACTCCCCCACTCATTTATTCCCCACTCATCCATTCACCTCACTTCCACTCACTCGCTCATGTTTCCCCCCACTCACATCTCCCCAGTCACTTGCTCATCTCGTCCCAAATTACTCATACAATACTCCTCTCACTCACTTTTTTTGCCACTCTTCATTGATATCATCTCCACTCAGTCATTCACCTCTCCCCAACTCACTCATCTCTCCCCCAATTACTCAACTCACATAATGTTAATGTTAATCCCCAACTCACTTCTTCCCCACTCTTCACTCACCTCACCCTTACTCACTCACTCACCTCTCCCTCCTTAACCAGGAGACAAAGTGAAAGTCCTCCATGTTAGCAGAGAAGTATCCTAATGTTCTAAGCTGGTTGGAGGCCAGGAGTTTCCTAGCATGTCTGGAGAGAATCATGTCAATGTACACCTGCTCTGCTGTTGGCTCCGTCTGCTTGCTCTTGCTGGATGGTCTGAAACAGGACACACGACACTCAATTTCTCCTTCTTAACACTACAGTTACTATACCATGTGCTTCTCTTTCACAATATTACAGTTACTATACCATGTACTGCTCCTTCACAATACTACAGTTACTATACTGCCTCTCCTTCACATACTACAGTTACTATACTGCCTCTCCTTCACATACTACAGTTACTATACCATGTTCTTCTCCTTCACAATACTACAATTACTATACCATGTACTGCTCCTTCACAATACTACAGTTACTATACTGCCTCTCCTTCACATACTACAGTTGCTATACCATGTGCTTCTCCTTCACAATACTACAGTTACTATACTGCCTCTCCTTCACATACTACAGCTACTATACCATGTGCTTCTCCTTCACAATACTACAGTTACTATACTGCCTCTCCTTCACATACTACAGTTACTATACCATGTGCTTCTCCTTCACAATACTACAGTTACTATACCATGTACTGCTCCTTTACAATACTACAGTTACTATACCATGTGCTCCTCCGTTACAATACTACAATTACTATACCATGTGCTTCTCCTTCACAATACTACAATTACTATACTATGTGCTTCTCCTTCACAATACTACAGTTACTATACCATGTACTGCTCCTTCACAATACTACAGTTACTATACCATGTGCTTCTCCTTCACAATACTACAGTTACCATACCATGTTCTTCTCCTTCACAATACTACAGTTACTATACCATGTTCTTCTCCTTCACAATACTACAGTTACCATACCATGTACTGCTCCTTCACAATACTACAGTTACTATACCATGTTCTTCTCCTTCACAATACTACAATTACTATACCATGTGCTTCTCCTTCACATACTACAATTACTATACCATGTGCTTCTCCTTCACAATACTACAGTTACTATACCATGTACTGCTCCTTCACAATACTACAGTTACTATACCATGTGCTTCTCCTTCACAATACTACAGTTACTATACCATGTACTTCTCCTTCACAATACTACAGTTACTATACCATGTGCTTCTCCTTCACAATACTACAGTTACTATACCATGTGCTTCTCCTTCACAATACTACAGTTACTATACCATGTGCTTCTCCTTCACAATACTACAGTTACTATACCATGTGCTTCTCCTTCACAATACTACAGTTACTATACCATGTGCTTCTCCTTTGCAATACTACAATTACTATACCATGTGCTTCTCCTTTGCAATACTACAATTACTATACCATGTGCTTCTCCTTCACAATACTATAGTTACTATATTGTGCAATCTGCTAATCACACTGTTCACAACTCTGTCAACTCAAATACCAATCTGCCATACATAGTTTACCAATCTGTCAACCAGGCTATGTCACACACATAACACCGGTTTGTCCACCAACTCACCGTTCCACCAACTTCTTTCCCGCATTAATGAGAGAATCTGACACCGTGTGTTTGATCTTTTCCTTCTGCACAATCTTGACCTCCCTGGGTTCTACAATGCTGGAAGTTCTCATACGGCCAACATTGCTAACGTTACTGTAGTTGTAAGCGCCGTGACTGGTGGGAGAGAGAGGAGGGCTGGCAGGGAAGGCTGGGTGGGTGGAGGAACCAGACAGCCGAGACAAGGATGGAGAGTCTGCCGATTCACTCGAGTCTGGACAAAAAAACCAAGATGATATAAACATACAGTGTACAACCTACTGACACGGAGTTAATAACTGTTGATTAGTCTACTGAGCTTAGCTCAATACTCAGACTGTAGACTGAACTTGAAATTTATTATTAGAACACTAAGTAAATAAAGGCACGTCAAGGAGTGTTACTCACTCACTATTTAAGGTACTAATTTAGTGAGAGCTTGCAGTCCTGCAGACTGATTGGTATTGAGTTAGTTGTAACCCTTGGAACAGTAAGATCAAGTATGTAGAAAGTGTAGTAAAAGATGTATAAGTGATAGATCGAAGTCAATTCAGTATTAATTGAAAATTGTTATGTAACTATGTGCAACTAATAAGTAAATTCATTACTAAATATCATTACTAAATCGAAGTTAAAGATTCTGTTTCTTGTGATAAATGCGTACTGATAATAATGTGATTGTGTTAGTTCAGCCTTGACATTTTAAACCAAAGTAAAATATTAATTTGTACTTTATACAGCTTAAAGTCTGTAGAGCTGGAGGAAGATTATTTTAAAGTTGGATAGGATCTCAATCGTCTTGTATTTCTGAAACAGGACTCACCGCCAGTTATTATAGTGATGTGAACCTCTGCCAGTCTATCATATTGACCAGACTCACCGCCACTTATTATAGTGATGTGAATCTCTGCCAGTCTATCACATTGACCAAACTCACCACCAGTTATTATAGTGATGTGAACCTCTGCCAGTCTATCATATTGACCAGACTCACCACCAGTTATTATAGTGATGTGAACCTCTGCCAGTCTATCATATTGACCAGACTCACCGCCAGTTATTATAGTNATCTCTGCCAGTCTATCACATTGACCAAACTCACCGCCAGTTATTATAGTGATGTGAACCTCTGCCAGTCTATCATATTGACCAGACTCACCGCCAATAATTATAGTGATGTGAATCTCTGCCAGTCTATCATATTGACCAGATTCACCGCCAATTATTATAGTGATGTGAATCACTGCCAGTCTATCATAGTGACCAGACTCACCGCCAATTATTATAGTGATGTGAATCTCTGCCAGTCTTTCATATTGACCAGACTCACCGCCAATTATTATAGTGATGTGAATCACTGCCAGTCTATCATATTGACCAGACTCACCGCCAGTTATTATAGTGATGTGAATCACTCCCAAGCTGTTACTCATTCCTAGTGGATATTATTATAGTGTGACCCACTTCCAGAGTGCTACACTAACCTTTTCCATACCTTGTGGCATCTTGCCATGCTCCGGACCATGTACTAGTGATCCAGGACTTACTATAGTAACTTTATTATAACAGTATTACATCTATAGAAATCCTGCCATGTTCTGACTGGTCACGAAGATCCAGTAGTAACTCTATGTACTGGTTGTCTTTACACACTGTCAGTGTGAACTTTAACATATTCCTGGCTCATTTTCACCTTTTTCACAGTATAAAAGACAAACTTCTCACCTATTGCCTTGAGAAATCTGACTAGATCTCGACACAGTTCCCAAAAGCCTTTGTCCAGGGCGGAGTCCAGCAAGATTGTAGCATGCTGTGAATAATGGGGAAATCAGGTGAGTGAGTGAGTGAGTGAGTGAGTGAGTGAGTGAGTGAGTGAGTGAGTGAGTGAATGAGTGGGTAAGTGAGTGGGTAAGTAAGTGGGTGAGTGAGTGAGTGAGTGAGTGAGTGAGTGAGTGAGTGAGTGAGTGAGTGAATGAGTGGGTAAGTGAGTGGGTAAGTGAGTGGGTGAGTGAGTGAGTGAGTGAGTGAGTGAGTGAGTGAGTGCATAAGTGTATGACAGAGTGAGTGAGTGAATGAGTGTGAAGAGAAAGTGTATCTACTGGTGTGAATGATCACAGCTAACAATGAGATGAATCAACCAAAATGCCCTCAGGACTCACAGCTGGCACATTATCCCTGGACACAGACAGACAGATGATGCCTTACAAACTGATTTTTTTTTTTTTTACGTACAACTTCAGCTGGAGCATTGTCTGTGTTAAACCCGTTGATGGTACAAATAGCTTTAGGAAAGTCCACAGACCAAACTGTGAGCTGGACAGTGGCTTCTCTACATGAACATACAGTGAGGAATTAGACTGAATCTTTCAGTCACTGGAGGAAATGCCAACTAAAACTGTTACAAATTATGTGGGAAATGAGCCACCACAGATTTTCAATTATCATGCCAAATTACTTTTAAGAAGGCCAAAAACCACCTGATAATAGAAATAGAAGGGAATCAGCCGCAAGCCTCTGAGCTTGTGAGTTATTTGTATCATCATTATATCTCACCTCACCACTCTCAATTCTTCTTTCTCAAATGCTTGAATATTTTGTTCTCCTAACTACTGTGTGTCAGCCTAATGTTCAGCCAAGACTCTACTCACTGTGTCCAAATGCTCACATGTACATCATAGTGGGCTGTGTGTATCTTACTGTGTCCAAAAGGTCACATGTACATCATAGTGGGCTGTGTGTATCTTACTGTGTCCAAATGCTCACATGTACATAATAGTGGGCTGTGTGTATCTTACTGTGCGTATCTTACTGTGTCCAAATGCTCACATGTACATCATAGTGGGCTGTGTGTATCTTACTGTGTGTATCTTACTGTGTCCAAATGCTCACATGTACATCATAGTGGGCTGTGTGTATCTCACTGTGTCCAAATGCTCACATGTACATAATAGTGGGCTGTGTGTATCTTACTGTGTCCAAATGCTCACATGTACATCAAAGTGGGCTGTGTGTATCTTACTGTGTCCAAACGCTCACATGTACATCATAGTGGGCTGTGTGTATCTTACTGTGTGTATCTTACTGTGTCCAAATGCTCACATGTACATCATAGTGGGCTGTGTGTATCT
>JAWQUT010000794.1:134499-141999 GCA_033807755.1 Ellobium chinense
TGTGTCCAAATGCTTTTATACGTACATCATAATGGGCTGTGTGTATCTTACTGTGTCCAAATGCTTATACGTACATCATAATGGGTTGTGTGTATCTTACTGTGTCCAAATGCTTTTATACGTACATCATAATGGGCTGTGTGTATCTTACTGTGTCCGAATGCTTATACATACATCATAATTGGGCTGTGTGTATCTTACTGTGTCCAAATGCTTTTATACGTACATCATAATGGGCTGTGTATATCTTACTGTGTCCAAATGCTTATACGTACATCATAATGGGCTGTGTGTATCTTACTGTGTCCAAATGCTTTTATACGTACATCATAATGGGCTGTGTGTATCTTACTGTATCCGAATGCTTTTATACGTACATCATAATGGGCTGTGTGTATCTTACTGTGTCCAAATGCTTTTATACGTACATCATAATGGGCTGTGTGTATCTTACTGTGTCCAATGCTCACTATATACAACAATTATGGACTGTGTGTATGTCCAAAGGTAAGTAATCAATCATGTGACCAACCTGTCGACTGATGATGGGTTTCTCTAGGTTCTGAAGAATGATGAGATATGTGGCTGCTGTTTCCAGATCTCCATTGAGAAGACATTCCTAGTGAGACATGAGAAATTGAGATGACATTCCTAATGAGATATGAGAAATTGAGAGGACATTCCTAATGAGACATGAGAAATTGAGATGACATTCCTAATGAGATATGAGAAATTGAGAAGACATTCCTAATGAGACATGAGAAATTGAGATGACATTCCTAGTGAGACATGAGAAATTGAGAAGACATTCCTAGTGAGACATGAGAAATTGAGAAGACATTCCTAATGAGAAATTGAGAAGACATTCCTAATGAGAAATGAGGTGACCATATTAACAAGCCAGCAGCACAACTGATATTCTCAAATCACATGAATGAGACAGGAACATGAGATGCCAAGTTTTCAAACACTCACTCATACTTCTTATTTTCAGTCAACTGGCTTTTTTCCCCAGTGCTCAAGAATTTGGCTTTCCTAGAGAATGTGAATATCATCACAGTCATAGGTAGATGATCTTTCTCAAGGAAATCATTTTGCAAACTAATACCTTTTTTTCTCTTTTGAACAATTTGTTCCAAGTGATAGGGGAACTACCTATGACTGTGATGATATTGTTACCATGGGTGGCACGTAGACATGTTCACTACTGTTACTCTCAGTGGCACAGTCTTACTAGGCACTGTGATAAGTGATGCTATGTGCAGCACTGTGATAAATGTTGCTATGCACAGCACAGTCCTAGGCACAGTCCTACTAGGCACTGTGATAAATACTGCTATGCATGGCACAATCTCACTAGGCACTGTGACATGTTTGATTGGACAGCACAGTCTTACTGGGCATTCTGACATATTCGAGGGGTGCCTGCGCAAACGCCTAATCTCCCTTATATATTTCATGTAACAATACGGTCTTTCCGCAGGCACCCCTCGAATGCTACTAAAGGCGGCACAGTCTTACTAAGCACTGGGATAAATGTTTTTATGGACAGCAAGGTCTTACTTGTCACACTGACATATGTTACTTTGGTCAGCATAATTTTATTAGGCACTCTGACATATGTTACCATGGCCAGTACAGTCTTCCAAGGGCGCCAAAAGATTTCAATTTAAACAAGATAAAACTGTACCTGCACTCATAAACTGTGAAGTCCATGATCTGCAGCAGACCCACCCACTATCTTTCATATGTCATATTTATGTTAGAAAATATCTTATTGTCATTGTTGGAGAGGTCACAGAATCTGGTCCAGAAAAGTTCAGACTGAAGTTACATGAAATTTTTTTTAACCTAAACGTGTGCTATTTTGTACCCATAATCAGTCTGAGCAGCAGAATCAGTCTAGAGACTTCTTCAACTAGAGTACTATATACTCCATATCGATTATTTAACAGGTACTATCAACCAAGAGCCACAAACAGAAAAGGTTGTCCAAAGGGACAAATGATCTGAAATCACGAAAGATTACCTCAAACAAATCCTTAGGATTGCCCACTGTAGAGAAGAGATATGGCCAGAGAGCGACCTCAGTTTTCCTGGCACAGTGTACTATGGTCTGAAGGAATTCTGGGAATTCTTGAATGAACGCCACCACCCTTGGTAACAGTGGATCTGGCCAAGAGGATCAAAAGAAAAAAAATGTTGTCAATGGAAAAGTGGTTGCAAGAAGATCACACAGACAATATCCAAACTATATGCCATCGTTTTCATCAATGTCCAGAAGCACAGGTTATGTTGTTAGTCACTGGCCAGTTGAAAGCCATGTGTGAGAATCACTACTAATGGCCTGGCCAGTGTTCTAGCATGATAGACTTAACCAGTACCTCCTGCTCAGTTTCACTGACTCTCACTCTTGTTTGCACTGAATGAATGTTGTTGTTGTTGTTGTTGTTGTTATTGTTGTTGATATTGTTGATGTATTTCTAAATGCACTCTGCAGGGAAAAACATTCTTTTCAATTTCACTGAATGTTTTTCCCTGCGGAGTGCATTTCACCAGAAATACATCAACAATATCAACAACAATAACAATACCAACAACATTCATTCAGTGCAAACAAGAGTGAGATTGAGCAGGAGGTACTGGTTAAGTCTATCATGCTAGAACACTGGCCAGGCCATTAGTAGTGATTCTCACACATGGCTTTCAACAATCTCTCTCTAAGGGTCACATAAGATGATCCGATACGAACAGATATGTGATCTTAACTCAGATTGTGAAACATGTGATTTGACCCAGGTTACATGACTTGGTCTCACCCTGACTGCAAGACATGTGATCTGACCCACTATTACAATACACCTGATCTGACCTTGTATTATAAGACACGTGATCTGACCTTGTATTACAAGACACGTGATCTGATCTTGTATTACAAGACACGTGATCTGACCTTGTATTACAAGACACGTGATCTGACCTTGTATTATAAGACGTGATCTGACCTTGTATTATAAGACACGTGATCTGACCTTGTATTATAAGACACGTGATCTGACCTTGTATTATAAGACACCTGATCTGACCTTGTATTACAAGACACCTGATCTGACCTTGTATTACAAGACACGTGATCTGACCTTGTATTACAAGACACGTGATCTGACCTTGTATTATAAGACACGTGATCTGACCTTGTATTGTAAGACACGTGATCTGACCTTGTATTATAAGACACATGATCTGACCCTGACTGTAAGACATGTGATCTGACCTGGAATAGGTTCCTTGGATGTCGCCTCTGCTTCCAACACCTCATGTAGCAGCAGCTCCAGGACATGTGGAAAGTAGGTCAACTCTCTACAGCTCCTTGCAAGGTCAAGGGCATTTACACCCAAACTAAAAAGAGGAAACAATCAGCCCTGTGATCACATTATCAATTGAGAGAAAAAAGGAAAGAGAGAAAGGCAGCAAGAAAGATATCAATATAAACTCCTCCATCTCATTTTCTCCCAGTTATAGGAAGTTTGCCTATCTCATCTGAGTGAGTTTTTCAGGAAAGGGAAAGAAAGTGTTTTGGACAACACAAAATAAAAATGCAAATTTCATGACGTGGTGTTGGTATTTTAACCACGGACTTACTTTGTATGCGACATCTGATGGATTCACTGAGTTGTAGCAAGCACAAAAATAGTGCAGATTGCAAATTATCACTGTAAGGATATGTGAAAGGTTAAGATTTGCACTCTTTCTCTCTCACAAACACAACACTATCCGTCTATCTCCATACTCTTTCTCTCTCACACACAACACATCTGTCTATCTCTACAGTGCATACACAAAGTACAATATAACAATAAAGTTCTGATTATAGCATACACAGATCAATATGATATTAAAAACGACCATGACTCATCATGCCCGCTATTCATGCCCTTGTCTAATCTACTGTTTCCTCCAAACTGCTTAAACACGCATTTTGCCCCTAAAATTTCAAAATTCCTCCCTAAAAATGTGCACACATTTCCTTGTGTTTCCTCAACTCTATAGTTTGCATTTATTTGAGTAAAACTGTACTCCTTAACTAAAACCTAAAAATTTGCAGACCCCCCTGCCCCTCAACTCATATGACCTGTGGATTTACAGTAATGGTCCCTCTTCCTCTGGCTCTAACATCTCCTGTGTTCACAAATACACATGATATTCTGTACACACTGAATACACACAACACACCATACACACATTTTACATGTTCACTATCTTTAGTCTATTGCCCTAGCCTGACTCTAATCTAGAAGAATTAATAGGTTGACTTACTTTCTCCTGAGTAATTGCCTGAGTATATGGTGAAGATATATCTGACTCTGAAAATATCAAAAGATGTCAGCATGAAAGCTTTTGTTCAATGCCCAGAAGCAAAAATGTTCATATTCACTGCCCACCATGTTTGAGAATCACAGCCATCCAATCAGAAGCAGCATGATTTCACTGTATAGACTGATTCACTATTCAGCCTCTCACAGCTGTCTTTTGATGTCCTTTCCAATTCATCATCAACACATACACCAGTGTCCTTTCCCAATCATCATCAACACACATCAATGTCCTTTCCCAATCATCATCAACACACACACACACCAGTGTCAGTGTCCTTTCCCAATCATCATCAACACACATCGATGTCCTTTCCCAATCATCATCAACACACACACCAGTGTCCTTTCCCAATCATCATCAACACACATCAATATCCTTTCCCAATCATCATCAACACACACACCAGTGTCCTTTCCCAATCATCATCAACACACACACACACAGTGTCCTTTCCCAATCATCATCAACACACACCAATGTCCTTTCCCAATTATCATTAACACACACACAGTGTCCTTTCCCAATTATCATCAACACACACACAGTGTCCTTTCCCAATTATCATCAAACACACACCAGTGTCCTTTCCCAATTATCATCAACACACACACACCAGTGTCCTTTCCCAATCATCATCAACACACACACACAGTGTCCTTTCCCAACCACAATCAACACACATCAATGTCCTTTCCCAATTATCATCAACACACACACACACAGTGTCCTTTCTCAATCATCATCAAACACACACCAGTGTCCTTTCCCAATTATCATCAACACACACACACCAGTGTCCTTTCCCAATCATCATCAACACACACACAGTGTCCTTTCCCAATCATCATCAACACACACACACAGTGTCCTTTCCCAATCATTATCAAACACCCAATCATCAACACACACACACAGTGTCCTTTCCCAATCATCATCAAACACACACCAGTGTCCTTTCCCAATCATCATCAACACACACACCAGTGTCCTTTCCCAATTATTATCAACACACACACCAGTGCTCCAATATATAGCACTAGTCCTAGACATCAGCCAGAATACATTTCTGCTCGGTGATATATAAATCTAACTTCAGCCATTGAATCCTTGTCTCAAAATCATTCTATCAAGATCAAGCATATTTCTTCTGGATTAGTCCTTCATACAACAGACATTACTAAGTGTAGAGCTGAAGAGAACTCAGTGTGTATAGTAGCTTATCCACACCTATAATGGCTGTGGTATAAGGGCAATAACTCACAGTTCGTTCCAGTGTACAGAATGGCATCTCTAGACCATGTGATGTGCAGGAAGACAGAGTGTAAGAGACAACATCACAGGCAGCACCCAGGATCACAGCATCCTCAAAAAGAACAGCTGCCAATGATAACATCAACCAAAGGTGAGACTAATGAGGACAGCATCCACTGCCTCAGTAATATGTTCATACCATATAATACCATATACTCTTAACGTTACTGGCACCTCTTGGGGTTTTTTTGTTGTTGCTGTTGTTGTTTTCTTCCTTTGGCCTTAAAGATGAAATGTGTTATTCAACACATTGCACTGTGATTTGGGATTTTTTTTTTTGCCCATGGAGGTTAAAATATTTCAATTGCATTCTCTCTATGGGGAAGAAAATTGGGGTCAATGGCCAAAAATGTTTCACAAATCTCTTTCAAAAACAGTCACCTCTCCTTCTAGCTTGGTCCCCAATTTTTCATTAGGCTGGTTTCAACCATATGCTAAATATATAGGTCTAAGACACTTATTTTTGCAATTATAAGGCTCAAATTTTATCTGAATGTTTGAAGTGGATGCTTTATCTAGATCACAAGTCTTTATACATATTTCTACACCCAGAAACATTAACTGGTAGGGCCCCAAAAAGGGGGGGGGGGGGGTTTTANGGGGGGGGGGGGGGATTTTATACATTAGCGGATTAATAGGATTGTACACAGTCAATGAGTTGATCTATTAAATAGGTGCTAGAAACTTTTATAGGTGAAACCATTTCATAATGTGTCATTAAATCACAGTGCCCACTCAAGACATCTTGTCACACTGGTAGAAAATGGAAGTCTAGACTTTGACCTGCATCATCAGACCACACGGTGGCAAAGAAGCTTGAAACATGTAATGGCCACAGATGGTCAGTTTCAAACTTAAGGGTTGACTTGTGAGCACACTACCACCTAAGAACAGCAACCAAGGAGAGGTAAACCAACCTAGTGGGTAAATGTCCACTCGAAAAGGTAGCATAATACGCCTGGACATGAAGTTATGGGCCTTGCCTTCATCTCGGGGGAACAGGGGAAGCCACACCTGAGAACAAAGTGAATATGATAAACTCACAGTATAGCTTGCCTTGACAGACAGACAGACAGAAACATTTCAACATCGACACAGACAACAGCATAGTTTACCTTCACAGACAGACACATTGTGACCAAATAATAGAGTGCATCACATTGATATCTTTTGACCTACACATAGCCAGCCTTGACTGACAGGACACTTTGAACAAATGAAAATGAAAATAAGAATTTCCCAGGTAGGTAAATTGATTTGCAATGTCATACAATGTTATACATCTCATTCTTAATGTAAACATAAGGAACAATATACATCAAACATATAAATAGATAATAATACAAATGATATACACAATAGAGTCATTGTTGATCACCAGCAGTGCAAACACCCTGATCCCCCCAGCTCTTAAGCAGGTAATAATTTACACCTGAGTCGTGTGGGCAAAATGGAAATGAAATGTCTTTCCCAAGGATGCTATAATGTAAACTGCTCAGCACTCCAGTCAAACACACAAACCTTACAATTGACGGTTTTCAGTTTCTGAGTATGACTCACAAACCACACGATCATGATGCCTCCTTATTTAGAAGCTGCATCATAGCTCACCTTGATGAACAGGCACATTTTAAACATTTAAACATGACATATTTGACGACATCATGTCTGCCTTGATAGGCAAGCATATTTAGACCAACATAAAGACTATATCATAACCCGCCTTGATAGGCAAGGATATTTAGACCACCATAAAGACCATATCATAACCCGCCTTGATAGGCAAACATATTTAGACCAACATATAAAACA
>JAWQUT010000794.1:146999-149092 GCA_033807755.1 Ellobium chinense
GACAATATACTTTACTGACAACACACTTTACTGACAATATACCTTACAGACAACACACTTTACTGACAATATACTTTACTGACAACACAGCTTACTGGCAACACACTTTGCTGACAACACACTTTACTGACAACACACCTTACTGACAACACACTTTACTGACAATATACTTTACTGACAACACACCTTACTGACAACACACTTTACTGACAACACACCTCACTGACAACACACCTTACTGACAACACACCTTACTGACAACACACTTTACTGACAACACACTTTACTGACAACACACCTTACTGACAACACAACTTACTTACAACACAACTTACTGACAACACAACTTACTGACAACACAACTTTACCAACAACACACCTTTTTGACAACACACCTTACTAACAGATAAGAAAACTTACCGGTCGATGCTTATTTTTCTCCTCCTTTATCTGTGGTCCAGATCTGTCGCGCTGAAACATTAAGAGCTTTCCAGACACATTAACAAGCATGGATTCCGCCTCCTTCGCTGACGGCTGTAGCTTGGCATTCACTGCAGACAAATGCACAAGAATATGGTGAGTGGCTATGGCAGCAGCTGCTTCTACAATGTTCAAGATGGAATGAAGAAGAACTGCTTAGATTCTTTTAGATGTAAATTATCAGGAGATCCTCACTTGCTTTACATCTTATAGCAAAATATCTCCATATATCTCAGAAGATGTCTCCATTAGTAAACCCTATATCTGAGAATATTAAACCACACATCTATGTCTCCCTCAGTAAACCACATATCTAAGAGTCTGTCTCCCTCAGTAAACCACATATCTTAGAGTATGTCTCCCTCAATAAACCACATATCTAAGAGTAAGTCTCCCTCAATAAACCACATATCTAAGAGTAAGTCTCCCTCAATAAACCACATATCTAAGAGTATGTCTCCCTCAGTAAACCACATATCTATGTCTCCCTTAGCAAACCACATATCTGAGAGTATGTCTCCCTCAGTGAACAACATTTCTTAGAGTTTGTCTGCCTTAGTAAGTCCCAAATCTGTGATTTTGTAAACCTTTGTAAACCACATATCTTAGAGTATGTCTCCCTTGGCAACCATATATTTGAAAGTATGTCTCCCTTAGTAAGCCACAAATCTGAGAATATGTCATCCTCAATCAACCACATATCTTAGAGTTTCTCTCCCTTAATAAGATACATATCTGAGGGTATGCTTCTACTGTAAACAACATAACTGAGAGTATGTCACCTACAAAAAACAACAACTAATAATGTGAGAGTATATATTGTCTAATGAACTATATATGTGAGGGTATGTCTCCTATAATAAGCTATATATGTGAGAGTCTGTCTCCTATAATAAGCTATATATGTGAGAGTCTTTCTCCTATAATAAGCTATATATGTGAGAGTCTGTCTCCTATAATGAGCTATATATGTGAGAGTGTCTCCTATAATAAGCTATATATGTGAGAATCTGTCTCCTATAATAAGCTATATATGCGAGAGTCTGTCTCCTATAATAAGCTATATATGTAAGAGTCTGTCTCCTATAATAAGCTATATATGCGAGAGTCTGTCTCCTATAATAAGCTGTATATGTAAGAGTCTGTCTCCTGTAATAAGCTATATATGTGAGAGTATGTCTCCTATAATAAGCTATATATGCGAGAGTCTGTCTCCTATAATAAGCTATATATGTGAGAGTCTGTCTCCTACAATAAGCTATATATGTGAGAGTGTCTCCTATAATAAGCTATATATGTGAGAGTCTGTCTCCTATAATAAGCTAGATATGTGAGAGTACGTCTCTTATAATAAACTATATATGTGAGAGTACGTCTCCTATAATAAGCTATACATATGTCAGAATAGGTCTCCTAAGATAACCAACAAAAGTGAGAGCAAGTCTCCTCTACTAAGCTATATATATATGAGAGTATGTCTCTTACAATAAACAACATATGTGAAAGTATGTCTGCTTTAATAGGATATATATATGGGAGTATGTTTCCCTATATATGTAAGAATAGGTCTCCTAAAATAAACAATAAATGTGAGAATCTGTCTCATATATATA
>JAWQUT010000794.1:149150-163950 GCA_033807755.1 Ellobium chinense
ATATATATATATATATGTCTCTTATAATAAGCTATATATGTGAATGTATATCTCCCATAAGGAGCTATATATGTGAGAATCTGTCCCCAAATGAAAGCTATGTGAGAGTAGGTCTCGTATAATAAACAACAAATGTGTGAGTATGTCTCCTATAATAAGCCTTATAATATATGAGAGTATATCCCTCTCATAAATCAAAATCACATATGAGAATAATTTCAATCTTTCCATCAGGCAAAGTGCCATTCATGACTCACTGGATTCTGAGACTAGTGAAGTCAAGGTCAGACCTGCAACACACAGTGGATGTGGAATGAAACTGCCCAGCGATATCTCCTGGACTTTGTTCATGGACACTGAAGGATCTGAAAGAATAGAATGAACGCTGTCAACTCTTCCTACAAAACAACTCTTATTTACCTGTCTGTTTCACATGACACTTTTGGCACACACTTCTCTCCAGGCTGTCCAGTCCAGCAGTCATCTCCCAGCACTCACAAGATCACAGTGTCAAGAGACCAGACCTAGCATTACCCAGCCATCAATCCCAACTGTCTGCCGTGTACATCAATCCCAAGTCTCTGCCGTGTACATCAATCCCAACTGTCTGCCGTGTACATCTTTCCTTACAATTCTGGTCATCACAGGCACAGACCACACACGTCTTTGTCAAGACAGACATTTTTTGCACTAACACCATCTTCCTTACCTGTTGTTATCCCCCAAACTCCTCCTCCCCCCCCCCCCCCCNCCCCATCTCCTTTCACAAACAAGACTTACTAGGTTGCACATCTCTCCTCTCCAACGTAAACATGACCACATGGCTGTCAGCACAGAAGATGATCAACATGTCACGGAATGTGTTCAACAGGAGAACCTGGGATTGCACAGCCAGCATCTGAGAGAAAGTGTTGTCCAACTTACATGTGCGAGGGTAGCACCGAATCTAGAAATGGAAGAGACAACCAGGTTAGAGTAATCACTTGGATCTGATCAAGAGAAACAAAAAATGGTAACAAACTTATCTTCCTTACTCTTATCCTTTGGTTCAGGGTCTTGGTAAAACCCATACTCCCTGTCCATCATATAACCCCATACTCCCTGTCCATCATATAACCACGGCTAAAAAGACTTCTTCGTAAACCCCATACTCCCTGTCCACCATATAACCATGGCTAAAAAGATTCTTCGTAAACCCCATACTCCCTGTCCATCATATAACCATGGCTAAAAAGACTTCTTCGTAACCCCATACTCCCTGTCCACCATATAACCACGGCTAAAAAGACTTCTTCGTAAAACCCATACTCCCTGTCCATCATATAACCATGGCTAAAAAGACTTCTTCGTAAACCCCATACTCCCTGTCCATCATATAACCATGGCTAAAAAGACTTCTTCGTAACCCCATACTCCCTGTCCACCATATAACCATGGCTAAAAAGACTTCTTCGTAAAACCCAGACTCCCTGTCCATCATATAACCATGGCTAAAAAGACTTCTTCGTTAAACCCATACTCCCTGTCCACCATATAACCATGGCTAAAAAGACTTCCATTCTATAAGAGAGCCATGGTGGCAATGTTATAGAAAATGAGCGCATGGCCCATGGCATTATGTTATGGTGTGTGTGTTCTGGTACCCATGGGAGAAGCCCACCTATGTGTTTATTAAGAGAAAGTCTTAGTAATTTTTTTAATGCAGAATCTGTATGCAAGGACTTCTTAAGTCATTCTTGCAATACTTACCGTTTTCAACCTCAAAACACATTTCTGGTTACCTTTACTGGTTGTGGGTTATTTGTGGATTACTTGCAGCTCGTTCACGATGGAAGTAGAATTGAACAATTGCGATAACTTTGGCAATTTTCATTATTTCTTTTTGCTTTCTTGCATGCACTCTCAGAATAACAGTACCTAACTAGAACACCATAAGAAATTTTAATCAATTACTAGTAAGATAGATTTTTATAATTTTCTGTCATTTTCGAAAAAAGTAAACAAAAGAAAGACTGACTTGCTTACATTAACTGAAATACATTTTTGAACGGCCATTTCAAAATACCCCAGAAATTAAAATATATGGTGACTAATGATAATTTCCAAAAAATACCAAACACAAAAAAATTATTATTATTAAAGCACAGTGATCTGCACATGACATGTCTGACAACTCAACACTTGAAGATAAAGATGAAAAGGAAGAACTGATCTGTAAATTGATGACGATTCTTTCATGAGGTTCTCATATGCAATCATTCTGCCAGTATTTAGTTTCAATCTCGATGACGTGAGCAACACACTTCTCCCAATATCCTATGTTAACATTTCTTATGACATTTTCTGTCAACACTTGTATATCATGCAGCTTGAAGCTATGGTTTTTGTCCGCGACTTCACCTTTGATTTTCCCCCAGACCAGTTCTATTGAGTTTAAGTGACAGTGATAATGAGGAAGTCTTAGACAGACATGTCCATGGCGTTCAATCAGCTCATCAGCTTCATACTAATTATGGAGGAGAAGTGTGTTGCTTTACAAGCTGGAGTAATTTAGGTTTCAACAATTTCTCGTTAAACTGTATGTTTTTGTTGTGCAACCATTCTTCACTTTCACCTTTAGTATTTCCTGAATGTGGATCTCTCATAGTTTGTGTTTTAACAGTGTGATAGGCCCATTATCCCCACTAAGCAAAGACAGGTTAGGATTTGGTAACAGTTTGTTCTCTAACCAGTCATTAAATACATGGTGGTTCCCTTCATTGTGGTAGTCTCTCTCGTCAGTTGAGATGGAATGGAAAACCACTTGGCACTCGGGAATGAATCCCCTATCTGCTTCTCCAGCTCCAGGAAGAAAGAGCCTCCTGCCCTTGCCTGTTGTTGTGACACTGCCTTGTTTTCTGTCCGTTCTTTTCCTTGTATGTAGTTTGTATCCACTCATGTTTCATCAATGAAAATAATATGAAATCCTAACGCCCTCCATTTCTGGATTTCTCTGAGATACTGGATTCTTTTGTGTGAAAGATTTTTGGGCTCACACAATATATTGCGGTTGTTTCCAATAGTCTTGAATGGGAAGCCCAGCTGTCTCATTGACTTCCAAAGAAGAGCTTTGGAAATGTAAATATCGCAGTTCGTTTCTAATCTTTGTTTCAGTTTTCTCAGTGGAATAAGCCCATTTCCTTCAAAATCTTCATAACTTCCCTTTGAACTACTTCCAAATTAAATGTATCTAATTTCTGTCTTCCTGTTCGAAGACTGAGTGACATGCATCCTTGTGGTTTCGGTTTTGGCTATTTGAAAGATAATTACGAACAGTTTTTTCCAACATCCCCAAATCCTTTAAGGCATGGGCAACTCACTTTGCTGAATTGCAAAAGACAGGCCTTTGTCTTTGACGTTCCTTTTCAAAGTAGACATGAAGATGGCAGCAAACTTTCCTCTCATCAAGACAGTGATAGTGGCCTTTCTGTGGCACTTTTTCCCGAGTAGAATTGACAGTGCCTTATTACAATGAAACACTGATGTGTTGCGAAGGTCACATTCATTTAAAATAAATCTTGACTAGGTACCAAGAGACGTCATATTAAGGCAGTTTGAAAACAGAAGTACTGAGTCATGTTTATATCACCTCTCATAATTATCATTATTTGGCTGCAAACACCACAAAAACTAATGTTGTCATGTGCATGAAGTGCATGATACAGTAAATCTATCACTTTTCAGATCATCGCGGATCATCGGATCATCGCGGATCATAGGATCATCCCTTTCTGCTTTATTGAGAACAATTCGGTCCAAGCCACTTGGATATGACAAATGATTTACCCACCATGGTCTTTCCCTGCCCATTTAACGTAACCGTGCCTAATTTGGCTGCTGCACATGGAACAGTGTGAATATGTATACTGAACAAAGTCAGGCTGCAAGTCAGTCAGTCATCAAGTCAGTCAGTCATCAAGTCTGTCAGTCATCAAGTCAGTCAGTCATCAATCAGTCATCAGTCAGTCATCAAGTCAGTCAGTCATCAAGTCTGTCAGTCATCAAGTCAGTCAGTCATCAAGTCAGTCAGTCATCAACACACAAACACATCCAGCCAGCCACAAATTTGAGGTTTTATACGTTTGATCACAACCTCAAGAATTCACACCACAATTCCTTGAATATCACTTCTGAGATGAGAGTCAGACAAAGATGTTTGATACTAGTCAAATCAAAGTGAAGCCCAGAAGAAATACAACATTTTGACCATACACGGCGGCTTAGTGAGTTAGTGCGAAATCACAACCAGTTGAGAATCAGTCAGGAACATGAAGTAAAAATATATGAAACATGTTGAGATAAAAAACATCTCCTATGATGTTGGTGGAAACAGGCTGAAATCACATTTAGCTTAGTATTGCATCAATCATGTGAGACCATGTTAGTGTGACAGCATAACAGACCAACCATGTCATAATTTAGTTTCAGGTCTCCTCATGGCTACCTATGGACATGTGCTGCATAACTAATTTGCTAAATAACTGCCTGGTCCATCTCTCAGCATTATCTGTGTGTCCAGCACCCACCTCATCTCTCTGTCCAGCACCCACCTCATCTCTGTGTCCAGCACCCACCTCATCTCTCTGTCCTTGAATGTTGAAGCAAGCCAAGCAGACAAAGTCCTTCCACCAGGTTATCCCCCCTGACACCACCATGTCTCTTTCTTGAGTCTCATTTCCAAAGAGTTTCCACTTGCGACTGAACAAGGCATAGTGTGCAAAGCCAGTCTTTCCTGCCACCGCTACACACTGACCTGCTCTGTCAACGGCCGCATACTGGCAACAGGGGAGAGAAAGAAGACTTTGCTAGTTTTGTACATTTTATTCCATTTGACTTAGTCAGTGCCTATCATAGGACAGGTGACCTACCTGTACTGGACTTAAGTCATTGCTTATTATATTACAGGTTACCTGCCTGGATACTTGCATAAATGTTCTGTTGATTCCTCTGATTAAGATAGATTATCTAAGGACATCAAAACATCAACAGTGAACAATTCTGCCAACAAACGCATAAACAAAATGTGCATACAAGATTTTCCAATCTAATGAGCATCTTAAAACTGCTGACCAAAACTTATTAACATTCACAAAACATCTGCTTGGTCTTCTTTCAAAGTTAAATAAAAATGAATTTTCTTGCTACATCTAAACAACAACACAAGGCTATTTTTATAACTTATTTATTTGAATTTGGGTTTAAGAGTGCGTCAAATTGACCACGGCTATGCTGCACCTTTCACGTTCTAAGACTGAACTACTAGATAAAATTTTCCTAGCATTATTACCTGTATAGCGGTCGCTTGGCCTACACTTCATGTTCAGGAGTACTAATAATCATGTGCTCCAACTGGATATATACTCATATAGACCAAGTGGATATGGTACACAAACCCATACAGCTGAGATAAAGAATATCAGCTATCCGTATGAGCCGGCTATATGTGAACCCTAACAGCTGAGATAAAGAATATCAGCTATCCGTATGGGCCAGTTAGATTTGAACCTTAACAGCTGAGATACTGAGATAAAAAATATCAGCTATCCGAATGGGCAAGTTAGATGTGAACCCTAACAGCTGAGACACTGAGATAAAGAATATCAGCTATCCGAATAGGCAAGTTAGATGTGAACCCTAACAGCTGAGACACTGAGATAAAGAATATCAGCTATCCGTATGGGCAAGTTAGATGTGAACCCTAACAGCTGAGATTGAGATAAAAAATATCAGCTATCCGTATGGGCAAGTTAGATGTGAACCCTAACAGCTGAGATACTGAGACAAAGAATATCAGCTATCCATATGGGCAAGTTAGATTTGAACCCTGCCAGCTGAGATACTGAGATAAAGAATATCAGCTATCCAATTGGGCCAGCTAGATGTGAACCCTATCAGCCGAGATAAAGAATATCAGCTATCCGTATGGCCATTTAGATGCGAACCCTAACAACTGAGCAAAAAAAATGTTACCTACCAGTTACATGGGAACACACTCAGCTGAGATATAGACATCACCCACCTATATGATTCACTGGTACATATACCCATGTAGCTAAGATAAACAATGTCACCTGCGCCTAAGGACCAGTTGAATATGTACCCACTCATATGGCTGGAACTAAGAATGTCATCTACCTGCATGAATGTTGAATGTTTATGAATATATCCGATATTAAGAATAGTACCGACATGAAAGGGCTAGCTGGATGTGTATCTGCCCATGCAGCTGAGATAAAGAACATCAGCTACCCATATAGGCTAAATGGATGTGTACCCATACAACTGATATTAAGAAGGCCACCTATCCATATGGGCCTGTTAGATATGTAGCCCATACAACTGATATTAAGAAGGCCACCTATCCATGTGGGCCAGTTAGATATGTAGCCCATACAACTGATATTAAGAAGGCCACCTATCCATGTGGGCCAGTTAGATATGTAGCCCATACAACTGATATTAAGAAGGCCACCTATCCATGTGGGCCAGTTAGATATGTAGCCCCATACAAATGATAATATTAAAAACCCCACCTATCCATATGGACCAGCTGGATATGTGCCCAGCCGTTGAGACGATACTAACAATGTCACCTACCCGGATGGGCCAGTTGGAAGCCAAGTAGCTGTGTGAGATAGGAATGACCTGCCACTGTTTGTTTCCAATGTAAGCATGTCCTGAGTTGATGGAGGAGCCACTGCCAGGAAACATGTGTGAGTGTGAACTGGCACGGGACATGGTGTCTCCTGTACTCATGTACAGTTTATCTTCTCCTTGCAAGAACACATGCTCGTGGTTGCCCTGGACAAACAAAGAAAATCAGTGAAAAAGTTAACACACAAATCCTTCCTCTAGTCATTTTTACACTTTTCTAAAATGCTCATCCAAAGCACCGAGAGGCAACAGAACACATTTGAGACAATGGCCTGATAATAATCTCTTTTGTTTTGATTAATGTCAATGTTTATTGTTGTTGATCATGTCAGGGATAGGACAGTGTATCTGATCACGATAAACAACAACGTCTATCTGAATCCGAACTGAGGGCAAGGCGATGGGTGCCAACACAGAGGTCATGGGTTTGTGTCCCACCACATCACTTTCTTATCTTCTTCCATCTTCTCTCTGCATCTGTCTTCCTAAGCACTTTCCTATTTCTCCTACTTTGTGTGAGCAGCTGTTTGTGTGCCCTCACTCCCAACTTTTGTCCTCCTAAATAGTCATGTCACCATGTTCTGACAACTGTATTGACAGCATCCTTTCATCCGTTCATCATATACAATGGTTAACTGAGAGATGATGACATCAGATGACTTTATGACCTCCCTCCCAAACCTCAGATCAAATAACTCACTAGACAAGAGTTAACACTGAGGTCAAGTAACTCACCACATTTAGGGTTAACTGTGAAGGCAATCTTTAGTCTGATCATGATGATGATGCTACTTGCTACTCAACAATTCCCCACTGCAAGGTCAAGTAACTCACTAATACAATGGTTAACTGTGAGGTGAAGTAACTCAACATACAACTGTTAACATTGAAGTCCAGTAACTCACCATATAAGGATTAACAGTGAGGTCAAGTAACTCACCATACAAGGGTTAACAGTGAGGTCAAGTAACTCACCATACAAGGGTTAATAGTGAGGTAAAGTAACTCACCATACAAGGATTAACAGTGAGGTCAAGTAACTCACCATACAAGGGTTTAACTGAGGTCAAGCAACTCAGCAGACAAGGGTTAACTATGGTCAAGTAACTTACCATACAAGGGTTAACAGTGAGGTCAAGTAACTCACCATACAAGGGTTAACAGTGAGGTCAAGTAACTCACCATACAAGGGTTTAACTGAGGTCAAGCAACTCAGCAGACAAGGGTTAACTATGGTCAAGTAACCTACCATACAAGGGTTAACTGAGATCAAAGAACTCACCATACAAGGGTTAAGTGTGAGGTCAAGTAACTCACCATACAAGGGTTGACAGTGAGGTCAAGTAACTCACCATACAAGGGTTAACAGTGAGGTCAAGTAACTCACCATACAAGGGTTAATAGTGAGGTCAAGTAACTCACCATACAAGGGTTAACAGTGAGGTCAAGTAACTCACCATACAAGGATAAACAGTGAGGTCAAGTAACTCACCATACAAGGGTTAACAGTGAGGTCAAGTAACTCACCATACAAGGGTTTAACTGAGGTCAAGCAACTCAGCAGACAAGGGTTAACCACACTCAAGTAACTTACCATACAAGATTACCTGAGATCAAAGAACTCACCATACACGGGTTAACTGTGAGAGCACTCTTGACAAATTGAAACTGAATGAGCTGAGTGGATGGTTGTGGAGTTGTCTCCTCCTGGCTCTTGTTGTCCTCATATTCCTGCCTTTCCTGTTCAGGATATGTCTTCTGGGCCTCCTGAGATAAGGTCCCATCCTGCCTGTTACTGTCTTGAGTTGGGTGTCCCCCAGTAGCTCCCAGGTCCCCGCAGGCTGTGACCATCCACAAGTGATATCCCTCTAGTCCCCACTCCATGGAGATGATGGGTGGAGGGTACAGACTGGTGCTGTCTGCTGGCATACTGACCAATAACAGAAAGGGCCACAGATCAGACAGGGAGGTCATAAGTCAGATAGGCAGGTCACACAGAAAGGAATTGGGAGATGGGGAGTGGTCATGGGTCAGCTGGGAGGTTTTAGGTCTGTTACCAAAATCAAAGCAAGTGCATCTTATGTCATATATGACATCATTCCTTTCACTCGTTTAGTAAACTATGTCCTCAATGGCAGCACACTATTGTCATGAAAGGATATTATCCAGTCTTTACACTAACAGAGTTACAGGGTACAATGGTCTTCATAGGCAGAATAGGCATCAAAGCAGACTCTGTGAAGAGCTGGTAGAACTATATGAATAATATAGATCTAGTGTTTTATTCTCATGCTGTAACAAGAGAAAAGGAATTCTCATCAGTGTTTTGTCCTCATCGTAGTGAGGGCTTTAGTCTAAACCAAGGCTGGGATCAAACCATCAAAGAAAAATGCTGACGAGGATTTCCCATATCACTGGTCATCAACAACACTGAAAACCTGGGACTTTATCTACCACAGCTTTCATCTACCACAATTCTCATCTTCCACAATTCTCACATAGTCTATCATAATTCTCATCTACCATTATTCTCATCTTCCACAATTCTCATCTTCCACAATTCTCATCTTCCACAATTCTCACAGTCTATCATAATTCTCATCTAAGACTATTCTCATCTTCCACAATTCTCACATAGTCTATCACAATTCTCATCTACCACTATTCTCATCTTCCACAATTCTCACATATCACAATTCTCATCTACCACAGTTTTCATCTACCACAATTCTCACATATCACAATTTCATCTTCCACAATTCTCATCTTCCACAATTCTCACATATCACAAATCTGATCTACCACTATTCTCATCTTTCACAATTCTCACACATCACAATTTTCATCTACCACAATTTTCATGTACCACAATTCTTATCTTCCACAACACTCACATATCACAATTCTTATCTACCACTATTCTCATCTACCACATTTCTCACATAGTACAATTTTCATCTACTACAATTCTCACATACAGTCGGCTCCGCTTAATCGCCCTCCGCTTAATCGCCTTTTCCGCTTAATCGCCTCGTCGTTTCCTAGGAAACCGAATTTTTTCTATATAAAAGTCACGGGATAATCGCCTCTCACTCCCGATAATCGACCACTCTTCAGCGCCCATGAATTCAAAGATCAGCGGTTGAAGGGTTACAGTTGACAAACAAACAATGTACACAGATGGTTTAACTGCGCGACAAATGGCAGAGCGGTTGACTGAGTGACAGCTGCCACCCCGAAATAGGTGTAATAAGCCTTTCCTCTCCACCTCCACCTTCCCTTGTCCCCCTTCGTCCCAGGCTACCTATCACCACCTTCGCCCGTCCGATATGCTACTGCGCCGAAAGCCGTGGTATAGTCTCCTCCCCCCATGCCTTGACTGCGCCTGTCTAATGGATTTTGGTTAGATCAGAGAACGTGTCATGTGGATGAATGGTCCACCCCGACCATGCCATCCTACTCCTTATTGTCTGCTGGGTTATTGCGAGGTGGCCAAGGAGAGAGACCGCGGAGATCAAACATTTTGTGCGCTACAGCACCGTCAAACTCGAGTTTGTCCTGGGTCTGGCGACAAGAAGGTGTCAATGCACGATATCAAACCACGACATCAAAGAAATTTAATCTTCTTACCAAAAATATGGCCGAAATTCCTTCCTCCGCTTAATCGCCGCTCCGCTTAATCGACCACCTTTTCCGTGATCCCGAGGATGGGCGATTAAGCGGAGTCGACTGTATTACAATTTTTATCAACCACAATTCACATCTATCACTATTCTCATCTACCATATTTTTCATCTACCACTATTCTTATCTGCCACAATTCTTATCTACCATAATTCTCATCTACCATAATTCTCATCTTCCACATTTCTCACATATCACAATTTTCACTAATCACAATTTTCATCTACCACAATTCTCATCCACCAAAATTTTCACAAATCACAATTTTCATCTACCACAATTCTCATCTTCCACAATTTTCACAAATCACAATTTTCATCTACCACAATTCTCATCCACCACAATTTTCACAAATCACAATTTTCATCTACCACTATTCTCATCTTCTACAATTCTCACAAATCACAATTTTCATCTACCACTATTCTCATCTACCACAATTCTCTGTTCTACCAGACCACTTTAGTATTATTACATCACTTCCCTCCCTCCCTCCCTCCCCCCACAACCCTTCTAGCTAATGTGACAATGTATGCATACTGTGATGTATGATACTCACCTGTAATCTCCCCCAAGTGTACACAAGAGCAGAGAGCCAAACACACTCCACAGTGACAGACCACCATTCTTCCAAGCCATGGCTAGCGCGGTGCCATCCGGTGTCCACTTCATACAGCTGACCGAGCCAGCAATCAGACCAGCATCTGAAGAGCAGAAAGTAAATCAGTGCTCCTCAATTCAAGATTCAGTTTGGACAAGAAGACTCAGCCACACATAGATACTATGTACTGATTTTCCTCTGTTGGTACATGGTTCTACCTTATCAACGGAATCAGCCACACATTGATACTATGTACTGATTTTCCTCTGTTGGTACATGGTTCTACCTTATCACAGGAATCAGCCACACATTGATACTATGTACTGATTTTCCTCTGTTGGTACATGGTTCTACCGTATCAAAGGATTTTAATCAGTCTAAGCCATGACAGTCGGGGAGTCCTAGCAGTTGGGACAGATACTAACGCAGCTTGCAATGACTTTTGACAGCCAGGCACAAAACATCCTGCCACATTAAGTTTCAAATGCCATCAGGAAGTAACTAAAAATTGGCTGAACAGAAAAGACTGATATATTGTATTAAAAGAAAGACTCAAAAACTTCAAGCCACAGCAATCGAAATCACAAGGAAAACCTGTTAGCTCAAAAAGCACATAAGTCCTAAATCCTCCCAGAACTGACTCCTCTCTCCACAACTTGATCTCCCCTTGAGTCAATAATGTGAAATTCCACAGAAATATCTCCTGATGAAATTATGACACCCTTTGTTGAAAATACAATATCTTCAATAAATATACTCTACCTTTTTGAAAATATAACTTCATCACAGACCTATGGGGACATGGCATTAGATGAATGAAAATGCGACTTTATTTACCCTGTAGGGAAATTGATTTACAATGTCATACAATGTTATACATCTATTCATAATACAAACACATATAACATTACACACCATACATGTAAATTATACATAATATTACAAATGAAATACATAACAAGGTCATTGCTGGTCACCAGCAGTGCAGAGCCCTGGTCCCCCAAGCTTTAAAGCCAAGTACTCATTTACACCTGAGTTGAGTGAGGATAAGGAAGTGAAGTGTCTTTTCCAAGGACACTACAATGTAAACCACTCAGCTCATGAGTCAAACACATAAACCTTAGACTTGAAAGTCTTCAGTTTCTGAGTACGACTCAAAAACCACACGACCACTCTGCCTCCCATTTATTCATGTTGCGTTCCTCCTTGCTAAAATCTTGTTGATGTTCTGGCTACAAGTTGCAGATTATACCAGATCAACTCACAACTAATAAGACGGATGAAGTGTATGAAAATGAGACAGACTGAGGAGATGTTTAGGACACGAGAAGAGACAGAGACAGATATGTGATGAGCGGACGTGCTGATGTACATACCAGGAAACTCTTTACTAGATATGATGAGCCTGTGAGAAATCTCCAATGCCCCAACAGCCTCATCCAGGTGGTAGACAATTCCATCTCCACTGCAATATCAACAGCAAACTTATACTACAGCATCTACATATTATTTTGTGCATGTCCAAAAGCTTGAGGATGACCAAAACTTACGAGAAAAAAAGTTGTTAAGCCTGAAGTTTTCACTAGGCAGTGCAAGATTCTCCAGGGCTCCTGGTTTTTGCTTAATAAATAAATTGCAAAACTCTCCCTCTTCCTCCCCAAGTCACTTCAGGGCAATACTGAAACATCTCAGATGGTACACCTTACAAATACACTACAAGATCACTATCTTCATCTTAATACACAATGTTGCACATCTTGGTCATCATCACACACAATACATCATCACCATCGGTACCATCCCCGAAATACACTACATAATCATTGCTTTCATCCCCCATACAAAATACAAGTTTGTTTCAGTTTCACACACCATACAAAATACACTACATCATCCTCACTGTTACACACCATACAGAATGCACAACATCATCCTTAAAGCTGTCCGTTGTTTCTCTGATGATAAGACAAACTACAATATCTGTGCAACCAGGTCTCTTCTATACCTATTCAATTACCAATTGCAATCCCCACAGGCCACCCTAATAAGACTACACACGTGCTAATTGCTTTTATGCAAGTCAAATCTCGTGCCCATTCCCTGACCGGCTGTGACTGCATCCCCCCTGTTTTCCTCGCTCGCTCTCTCTCGGTGACGTCATAAGGCCACAGCTACACCTGGCTTGCTTTGTTTACCTTTGGTTCAGAGTGGAAAACCCTAAGATTTATGTATCATTCATTGTGTGTGTTGTTTTGATCTGTATATTTTCTTGAGATAAGTCTAGTCTTTTCCGTTATGTATAGACTTATATGATTACATGATTACTTTGTTGACTCATTACCCCTCTCCTCCCACCCACCAATCTTTTTCCCCTCAGGATCCCAATTCCTGTTTCAAGCATGAAAATGAATGGCGCTATTTTCATATACCATGTCAACACCTACGTGCAATTTCAGTCAGCTGCTACAAACAGTGATGGATCCCGCCGGTGGCTCGGGGGAAGGCGGGGGGCAAGGGGGGCAATATTTTATCTTAATTCTAAAACTTCACACATTAATCAGCTGTGATTTACAGAAAATACTTTCAGTCATTACGTGTATGGATGGGAAACAGGGAAAAATTTTGCATTCCAGGACTCTCTGAGTGCTAGATGTGCCTAGATCTCAAGATGAATTTGAAATCATTTATGAGGGAGGAGGGGGTAGATTAAGCTTCCAAAACCTTAATCTATGAAGTGGATGTACAGTTAAACACGAAGTCGTCGATTACAAGTAAGTCAAAATCACAGTCCCCACGCCCTCCCCTTTCCAAACAAATCTTTCAGACCTGGATTTTAGCTCTCAATACTGGTCTTTCAAAATTTGGCAAACTCGAATGAGTCGAGTCCAAACGTTCTCTCAAGGTGTACAGCAACAGACAAACTTACGCAATTATTACCTTTTCCGTATAATGTGTCTTACTATCAAATGCTTTACTATGCCTCCAATTAATATTCTGAAATCTGTATCATCACACTGACGAAGTGAAGCTACCATATAATACATTTTATCCTGTAAGATAAAGAGATCTGGATCTATGCCTGGCTGACAAGTGACAGTTCAGTAATGCCACAAAACTTCTTCCCTTTCTCCACCCCCAACCGCCTCAGGGATTCCACTGATATATATATATATATATATATATTTTTTTTTTTTTTTTTTTCGTAGTTCGAACAAATAAACAACAGTTCTGGGTCGAAATCGTCATCTTCTTCGGACAAAAACTGTATCGCCGCCACCTTGCGCCTGCAAGGCTGTGACTAGCCTGTGACCCCCTGACATCACACCTAAGGGCAGGCACTATCATACCTCAGAGGCTGAGCTCGATAACGCTACTATCCAGATCATTTAAGCGGGGTTGACCTTTAAAGTTGCATATCAATTAAAATAAATTGCTTCATCCTCACTGTTAAACACCACACAGAATACATTACACCATCCATACTGTTATACACCATACAGAGTCCACTACATCATCCTCACTGTTAAACACCACACAGAATACATTACACCATCCATACTGTTATACACCACACAGAGTCCACTACATCATCCTTACTGTTAAACACCACACAGAATACATTACACCATCCATACTGTTATACACCAAACAGAGTCCACTACATCATCCTTAAACACCACACAGAATACATTACACCATCCATACTGTTATACACCAGAGTCCACTACATCATCCTTACTGTTAAACACCACACAGAATACAATACACCATCCATACTGTTATACACCATACAGAGTCCACTACATCATCCTTACTGTTAAA
>JAWQUT010000794.1:165959-190945 GCA_033807755.1 Ellobium chinense
CACACTGCACACCCTGACAGATACTGCACACCCTAGCACACTGCACACCCTGACAGATACTGCACACCCTAGCACACTGCACACCCTGACAGATAATGCACACCCTGACAGATACTGCACACCCTAGCATACATTGCATACCCTGACAGATATTGCACACCCTAGCACACAATCACACTCTATAACACACTGCATATCCTGACAGATACTGCACATCCTTGCATACATTGCATACCCTGACAGATATTGCACACCCTAGCATACAATCACACCCTAGCACACACTGCATATCCTGACAGATACTGCACATCCTAGCATACATTGCATACCCTGACAGATACTGCACACCCTAGCAGACACTGCACATCTTGACAGATACTGCACACCTAGCAAGCACTGCACATCCTAGCATAAACTGCATACCCTGACAGATACTGCACACCCTAGCATACATTGCATAGCCTGACAGATATTGCACACCCTAGCACCCCATCACACCCTAGCACACACTGCACACTCTGACATATACTATACACTTAGCAAACACTGCACACTCTTGCACACATTGTACACTCTGAAAGATACTGCACTGATTTGCTTATTTTGAGGAAAAAAGGTTATTTCATAGTCATTCCATATGGAAGAATGAAGTGAAAACTGTTCTTGACTGTGTCTGCAAATAAAAATGCAAACAGTCCATTTTGTGTGAGCCATTGTTCATACTCATAGACACAAAAAACGACTTACCTACATCTAATAATCTTTATCATTTACAACTGTCTAATGTGGCTTCTATCATTTCTCTAGGTCAGGCAGCAGGAGAGGCTGAGTAAATAACACTCTCATAAAGGAACAAGATCAGCATCCAGTCTGGCAGTGCAAAATCTTGGGACTTAGCTGGGTTGTGCTTGGGTTAAGGAAGACATCTGTGTGAGACTGCTCATCTAGGACTCCCTAAAGCACATAAGACAAGAGTCCAAGGAGTTTGTCGACTAACTTGCTTTCAGACATGATCCAAACTGTCTCAGCATAGTTGACTTACATTGTACACCCACACATCACACATGGGAGACCAGACACAAGCCTGATTCAGGGGATCAGCTGATTACAGCAATGCTGACTACATCCAAATCTAGGCTAAAGTTGCAGGGTACGCACCAATGTTCAAAGTGCATAATTGAAAAAGAAAATGCGAATTGAAGAGTATACTTTACCCAAATTGTTTTCAACAAGAGGATTATTTTTTTCAAAAGACCAAATTATGGCCTCTCTAATCGCAAGCAACTTGTCAAAGACGATTCTACTAAGATCAGAGGCAATCAGATCTAGCCACACATTGGCCGGATACAAACTTTCGGGAAGTAATCAACTTATTCTACCTTCCTTTCGCAATTCAGGTAATAAAAGAAAAATACCCATATTTTTGCTTATTTTGCATACCAATAAAATACAACAGCATCAGGTTTAGCAAATCTAAATACACTGCACACCCTGGTATACACTGCACAGCCTAACACAAACTGCATATTTTAGCAGATACTGCACACCTTAGCACATACTGCCTATCCTAGCACACACACCATACCCTAGCACACACACCATACCCTAGCACACACACCATATCCTAGCACACACACCATACCTTAGCACACACACCATACCCTAGCACACACACCATACCCTAGCACACACACCATATCCTAGCACACACACCATATCCTAGCACACACACCATACCCTAGCACACACACCATATCCTTGCAAATGCCACACAACCGAGTACATGCTGCACACCTTAGCATATACCACACCTTAGCACCTACTGCATAATATTTTGCACAAGGCCACAAACTCTAGCAAAAGCTGCACACCCTAGCACAGGTCACACACCCTAGCACAGGTCACACACCCTAGCACAGGTCACACACCCTAGCACACGCTGCACATCCTAGCACATACTGCACATTATATTATACATCCAACATCCTGGCACATACTGTGTTCATTACAGAAATAATGACAGAAATTCACGCTACCTCTGACATCCAAATGCAATAAGTCTGTATCTGTGATTGACAGCAACAGTTGCTGCTGTGCTCACCTCCTGGGCCCAGACTCCATGAGCATTCTGGAAATATCAACAGGTAATATGATAGTCTGGAAATATCAACAGGTAATATGATAGTCTGGAAATATCAACAGGTAATATGACAGTCTGGAAATATCAACAGGTAATATCATGGTCTGGAAATATCAACAGGTAATATGATAGTCTGGAAATATCAACAGGTATTATGACAGTCTGGAAATATCAACAGGTAATATAAGGGTCTGGAAATATTAACAGGTAATATGATAGTCTGGAAATATCAACAGGTAATATGACAGTCTGGAAAGAATCAATACGTAAATATCATAGTCTGGCAAAATATATATATATGAAAGACCTCTGAATAGTGACTTCCTTCAAAATACGACATGCTACACACTCTGAACCTTTGTTTAGTCACCCCATCCCACCACCCATATGGTGAAAAACTGGTATAGTCGTGTAAATTGTCACCTGTCGGCCTGTCTCATGACGTAACACCTGCGCAAGCCGCCTGAGCCTCACTGATTTGGTGCACGACTGACAGGCTAGGCTGGGTGGGCTTAGGCCATTCTGTCCATCTCTATATGAATAGACTGGCAGGAATCTTACTTCTCTACTCGAATATGATTGGACACAGGAAATGACACTGCCTAAAGTAAGCCAATGCAATATTACGCAGACGATATGGTATTTGCATTTTTTTCCCACAATGTCTTTCGCATTCGTGTCATCATTCACTTGTTTGAATGCTGTCATCGAGCACACATTAGGCCGTAATTTTTATCTAGACCTTGGCTGCCGACATTAATTCAGATTTGGGATGACGGGTAACCACAAGAGAAAGGCACTCACAGCCATTAGAGGCGCAAGACGAGGGTGTCAAGAGGAGCAAGGCCAGAGAGACTGCAGAGACACATTACGCATGGACAAATCCCAGATTCGGACGGTAATCAAGTTAACATGTGGGTGTATGCAAGGAGGAAAATAGGTCAACTGGGGTTACTTTACAGTATATAAATACAATAATAGCCGATTAAATTTGGTGGTCAGCCTCCATTAATATTAGTGTGAACCTCTCAGTTAGGTCTCTCTCCCAGTTACAACCTTTTCTTTAACATTTACATAGGTCTTATCTCGGAGGGTCACTGTATCAACAGGTAAATATGATAGTCTGGAAATACCAACAAGTAAATATAGTCTGGAAATATCAATAGGTAAATATGATTGTCTGGAAATATCAATAGGTAAATATGATACTCTGGAAATATCAATAGGTAAATATGATAGTCTGGAAATATCAACAGGTTTGTGGGTCAGTGCCAAAAAGCTCTGTTTTTCCAATTATATACCTTTTTGTAATCTTGTTATCTCAGTTAAGTTTCCTCTGAGATGAGTTTTCATTGTCCGTGGTTGTTCCAAACTGATCCAATAAACAGCTTGAACAATATGATTACAGTTGTTACACTTGTTTTCTCAAATTTAAATGTGTTCTTCTGATTTGACTGATTTATTAAGCATATTATACATCAAAATTAGGCCCAACGTCTTGTGCAGAGTGCAGATCTGTAAAGACATTTAATATACGTGAGAAATTTTAAAAGTAAAATTGTATCGAGGGCCAAAAAGGCTGTATTCTGCCTCCAGCAGGCTATGCTAGACTAAGTCTTGGCCTAGTCTAGCATGGCCGTTCGATGCATGGGCTTTTTTTTTTTGATGTGGGAAAGGGGGAAGGGTGGACGCATAATGGACACAGAAGAAATATGTAAAATATAGAAACTTATAATCCTTTCCACAAGACACTTTTTTTCTCTTATTCAATGTGAATCAAATCATTAATAACGGTTACGGCGTGTCTGTTGTGTTGGGAGGAACAGCCAGTAAACATTCTGACACACCATAAAATGTATAATCACAGATTAAGAGTTATCGTAAACTCTTGAAATGCCTAATCCTTGAAAAAAAAAATTAAATCGCTACACTCTGTACTTTACAAAATCACTGAAACTTGTAAATGGCAATATTCTGACACACAGATAAAATGTTGAATCATAGACTAAGAGTTATCGTAAACTCTTGAAATGCCCAATCCTCGAAAAACAGTTCAATCATTACACACCGTACTTTTCAAATCACTGAAACTGGTAAATGGCAATATTCTGACACACCGATAAAATGTTTAATCATAGATTAAGAGTTATCGTAAACTCTTGAAATGCCTAATCCTCGAACAAAAATTAAATCTTTACACACCGTAGTTTTCAAATCACTGAAACTTGTAAATGGCAATATTCTGACACACGGATAAAATGTTAAATCATAGTTATCGTAAACTCTTGAAATGCCTAATCCTAGAAATAAAAATTTAAATCATGACACACCGTATTTTACAAAATCTGTGAAAGTTGGAAATGATAACATTCTGACACACCGATAAAATGTTATCAAACAGATTAAGAGTTATTGTAAACTGTTGAAATGCCTATACTTTAATAAAAAAAAATTAAATCATTACACACCGTACTTAACAAATCACTGAAACTTGGAAATGGCAACATTCTGACACACCGATAAAACTTTTAATCACAGATTAAGAGTTATCGTAAACTCTTGAAATGCCTAATCCATAGAAAGTAAAATTTAAATCATGACACACCGTACTTTACCAAATCTTTGAAAGTTGGAAATGACAAGTCTGACACACCGATAAAATGTTATCACGCATAAAGAGTTATTACGAGTTATCGTAAACAATTAAAATGCCTAATCATTTTTTTTTAAAATTTAAATCATGACACACCATACTTTATGAAATCTGTGAAAGTTGGACATTACAACATTCTGACACACCGAAAAATGTTATCACACAGATTAAAAGTTATTGTAAACTGTTGAAACGCCGAATCCTTGAACAAAAATTTTAACTCGTGACAAAAGTGTCCAGGTCTAGACCTACCTGAAATCTTTCAAAGTCCAATATTTCAGAAATTGTAAAATCTGAAGAATTAGTGATATGATGAAGTATACGTGTAATTTTCATCATACTAAAAATGAACGTGTTTTCTGATTGAGTCTAGCCTAGTCTTTTCATCGTTGTCTATCAAGCGCACAGAGAACTCTTTTTAGATTGCCATTTTAAGCATCAAACCTGTTCGATGTTATCACTGAAAGACCAGGAACATAAAAATATTCAGATTGATGCAGTCTAATCATACATATCAGTTCTTAGACACACACACCACAACGACAACATCCAGCAGAAAACAAACAAAACTCACGGACGATGAAGATGGAAATGAGAATGTATTCAAGTTTCGAAACAGGGATTTTATTCAGCTGGGACTTTCATACGAATTTCACATCAAAAACCAAACTATTTTCTCTTAGTACAATGAAAACAGATGCGCGTATACATTGTTGCTAATAGTACGGAAAGACATCCCGGTATCGCAGACTCGGCCAACTTTATCTCAAATCCCTTACGGAATAAGGTCTGCATAGCCTAAGCGAAGACGTTTGATAGCTTCAACTGCTGGGTTGTGTGTAACCCAAGGAGCATAACTCTAGACGAGTCAAATTTTCAAGCATCTTATCCCCCTTGACTGATTTCCGAAGTACGCCTATTGAAAAGGGTTGCAAAAATACAATGTATGGAACCTGAAGTAAAAATGGTTGATGTGTCAGAGAATATCTCTCTTTTTTCTTTCACATGTGTTGTCCACTTTTCAGCCCCAATGTCCCAATTTATATTACAGCTTTTTGACACTGATCCATATACAATAGTCTGGAAATATCAACAGGAATATACGACAGTCTGGAAATGTCAACAGGCATATACGACAGTCTGGAAATGTCAACAGGCATATACGACAGTCTGGAAATGTCAACAGGAATATATGATAGTCTGGAAATATCAACAGGTAAATGTGATAATCATAGTAAATGGTCACTGTCCATAATTATGACCAATATTAAGGCAGAAGATAATCATGGATGAAGGTCATAACTGATAATGATAATGATGTTAATCGACTGATTTTATACCTTTGAACATTGATCCTCTATCTCCTCCCTCCACTTGTGACATCAATAATTTTTTTTGTTTACTTTCTCTGGTGAACCCGCACATTTTTAAAAAATTCTTTCCTTGTGATTTCCCTTTATCATTACCAGTTACGTAGTTTAAGACCTCCACTCCTTCCTTGTGATTTCCCTTTATCATTACCAGCTACGTAGTTTAAGACCTCCACTCTAATTTAATCTAAATATGATTTCTAGGTCACATCTATGCAACTTTTTAAACTTTTCACCTGCTATATATGGCTGCATTCACTAAGATTTCTTTCATTCATTTTATTGCTACAGAAGAAGGCTCTTTGCCGAAATGTTTAAGACTGTTTTACACTTTAGAGTTTATTAAACTTCCTTAAAATTGTCAGACTGAAGTAATGTTTTGAATTTCTCACCTTTTTAACAATGCTGTTGATGATGATGATGTAGCTGTGTACAGTGAGTGATATATAATGAGAAGAGATCACCTACCGTCTTCTCGCCCCTGCTAGATGGAGGTATAACAAAGACAGCCCTGCCAGATGAGAGGACCATGCTGTAACCACCCAGTGTTGGACTGTACTCCATCTCTGTCACATGACTGTCACTATGCGATAGTCTGGCCGCTAGAGAAACATGGAGGAAACATTCATTTTGAGTGGGGCAAAGACAAAACTTTTTCCATTGGTCCTGCTTGAGAACTTCATAAACTTCCAGAGTTGATAATTCCAGCCTGCATCTGACCATAAGACAAGTCTTAGTGGTGTAAGATAGCAAAGCAAGCTGATGACATTCTCTTCAACAACAAGCAATCAGCAAAGTCTTCAACAAATCAGGTCAGACATACACATGAGATCAAGACTAGTCCAAAGGGAGGATATGAGGGAATTCTCATCAGCGTTTCTGTTTGATGGACTGATCCCAGCTGAAGTACAGACCAAAGCACAGCCTGCGAGCTTTGCCAAGCGATAGGTGTTTCGGTCCCTGTGAGCTTTGCCAAGCAATAGGTGCTTCGGTCCCTGCGAGCTTTGCCAAGCAATAGGTGCTTCCTGCGAGCTTTGCCAAGCAATAGGTGCTTCGGTCCCTGTGAGCTTTGCCAAGCGATAGGTGCTTCAGTCCCTGTGAGCTTTGCCAAGCGATAGGTGCTTCGGTCCCTGCGAGCTTTGCCAAGCGATAGGTGCTTCGGTCCTTGCAAGCTTTGCCAAGCAATAGGTGCTTCGGTCTTTACCTAGACTGGGCTCCGTCCATTAAACAGAACAATGCCAAGGATTCCTTCTTTCATTTAGGAACATAATTATAGAGAAAAAACTATATTTATTATTACAGACTTAGATTTTGTCAGCTTGTACGTTTTTGACACTAGCAGTCAGTATACTGTCCACTATTATTAACACTTCAGCACCTGGTGACTCTATCAGTGTAAACATTGTTTACATTTAGTTCCTAAATGCACCATTCTTCAATGCATGAAAATCTGGCATTCCCAGTGACTAGATTGTTTACCATGGTAAGAAATTAGAAACTATCGCCTGTTGTGCAGATTCAATAATACTTTGCATGTGGGTAACTTTCATTTGTGACATGAACATAATACTCTGGCGACATGAACATAATACCCTGGCGCAGGGTGATCTTAGATCAGTTCACGTGAACTTGATCTGAGCTAAACAGCTGTTTTAGATGAACTGATCTTGATCTGAACTATACCTATTTTGGCTGTTTGATCTGATCTTGATCTGATCTGGAGTTTTCTAACTACGTATCAGCTCAGTTCACAACTTCATATCGACCTCGAAAATCAGAACCAACCGAATGCCGATTTTTTTTAGCGGGCAAGTGAAAAGAAAACGATTTTAAGGGTGAGGGCAGTGTTTTCCACCCCTCAAAGTCTTCGTCGGTCAGATTTCGACATTACAACGCTTTGCCTTAGTGTGTGAAACCTTAACTTCTCCAGGACCAGTTCCATGCCTGTTACGGCTGTTACTCACATCAATGTAACCTTGCGTGAGGTTACCAGTCCACCGCAGTCTCTCTCTCTAAGTCTAGCAGAGTTGGATTGGGGAATGATAAGGTGAATGGGCAGTTATTTCTTGTCAGATGTACGCCTTGTTTAGACTTTATCTTCATCGCTTTGAAAGACTAATGTACTGAATATGTTTTTAGTATTTAGATAGGCAACAGAACGCACTTTTTGTATTTTTTCATCGACTGCGTCTTTATCACCACTGCCAACCCACCCGGTGCCCGGTATCCAGCGGCAGCGCCAGGCTGTCTGTAGCGTTGGATTGCGGCATGCGACTATTCTTTTGATGACGCCAGATGATGGCCAGATGTTCATTGTTCGGCTTGGTCATGTACGTTAGTAGGCTACAGTTTTGTATGTCTGGACAGTCTGGTCCACGTAATAGATGGTCCGCCGGTTCAATCGGCATCCTTTGGGGCGGGATGGGGGTGGGGTGGGGGTTTTGGGGAAACTGGTACCATATTTAAACGCTGATTTGGGCTTTGTTATATTAATATATGTGCATTGTAGATTTGCTGCCTGCTGGTTGTCACCTGCTGCTAAGTGCTTATCCTCATATCATGAAGTAAGTTTCTGCTCCGATGAACTGATCTGATCTTGATCTGATCTGAGCAAAAACCACGGTGAACTGAGCTGATCTGAAAAATACACAATTTTCCATGAACTGAGCTAACCTGGATCTAAGGGCATTTTTCCCATAATGATCTGATCTTGATCTGATCTGACTTTTTTGGTGAACTTGCCCAACCCTGCTGGCGACATGAACATAATATGCTTTGGTGACATTTGGTGACACAATTATCATAGACATGAATGCAGTGACGTGGTTTAGTAGACAAATCATGGAGTCATGTAGTTAAACAGATACAGGGATGTAGAAATCCCATGCAAATATTGTAAGCAATATCATCCTGGGTTGAATGAAGTAATACCTGCATGACTGACAGTATCTTTCTCTCTCTCGCACTCACTCACTCCTTTCTTCCATCCTTCTAATAATATGCCCTGATTTGTGATAAATATCCCAGTAAATTAGTGTTAAATGCAGTATGTCTAGCAGTGGTTTCAATATTAAAGAGAAAAAAGTTACATCACTGATATTTTACAGACTTCGTTATCTTGTATATGGCTCTGTTTTGCTGCTCCTCATGAGCAGGAAAAAATACAAAATTGAGAAAACTGACTCCAAAGTTCTGGGGCATATTTCCATGGCAACGGGCACTTTAAAATTAAAGGAACAGGGGTACCTATCTGCTTCACAGCCTTAAAAATCCACAGTATTTTTTCATAAGTTTTCAACCCTTCTCACGTTTCCTTCGTCCGACCCTGCTGAGAAAATGCAGCTTGAAAGTCGGGATTTTCATACCGCGCGGGCCGCCATAACTGGTCGTCCGGTTAGCGCGGGAATGAGATGTGACGTCATAAAACGAGAGGCAAGCTAGTAGTCGTTGTGCAAAGAGAATTATCTACATGCAATAACTTTCCTTAGTGCTAAATTTTATGCCTTTTTATTCACAAATAATCATTAAATCTTTTGTTGAAGACTGTGAACAAGTGCCCGACTTTAATCGCAATGCTGTAATCTTAGAAAAGGCAAGATGAATACTGGATAAAAAGAGTATCTGTCTGAGAACTGCTTAAGTCACTTTATTAATGTATGCATAGCCTATGTACGAGGGGGTACCCAAAAGTTCCCGGAATTGTGCTGTAATTCCGAAAATACTTGACTGATTAAACTTAAATTTTCGTCTCATAAACTTTAAAGTCTTGTAAATAAAATGCACGCAAGCATAATTTTTTTTCGTGAATGAGTTCCTTGTTTTTTCTCTTATTTAAGGGGCTGTTGATGAGAACGTGCGATTTTCGACTGAGCTGATTTTGACGAAAAAATGGCGGACTTGAAAGAGCAGCGCAGTAATGTGAAATTCTGTTTTCTCCTCGGAAAAACTGCAGCTGAGGCTGTGACAATGTTAAACAGAGCCTACAATGATCAAGCCATGAAAAAATCTCAAGTTTAAGAATGGTACGCGCGATTCAAAAGTGGGGACATGACAACTGATGATACCACGTTCTGGCAGACCTTCAACCGCTCGGACTGATCAAAACATTCAGAAAATTAAAGAAGCCATAGGCCAAGATCGTCGACGAACAATTGATGAGCTTGTTCAAGTTACTGGCGTTTCATGGAGCTCAGTACAACGTGTTTCAACTGACGATTTGGGCATGAGGCGCATCTCTGCAAAATTCGTTCCCCGTCTTCTCACCGAAGTGCAGAAAGAAAATCGTGTCACTTGTTGTCAGGACATGAAGGAGCAGCTTGAACAGGATCCAGACTTTCTATCAACAATTATCACTGGTGATGAGACATGGATTTATGGCTATGATCCTGAAACAAAGCAGCAGTCAAGTCAGTGGAAGTCACCAGCATCTCCGAGACCCAAGAAAGCACGTCAAGTCAAGTCCAACATCAAGACCACGTTGATCCTGTTTTTTGACACTGAGGGAGTTGTTCACATGGAGTACGTTCCACAAGGACAGACTGTAAACCAGAGGTTCTACATCGAAGTGCTGAGACGTCTACGAGAAAGCATCAGGCGCAAATGTCCAGACAAGTGGCGCACCAAGAAATGGCTTTTGCATCAGGACAACGCCCCCGCTCACAATGCTTTGTCAGTCAGGCAGTTTTGCACCAAAAACAACATGGTTGTTGCTTCCCACCCTCCATACTCACCAGATCTTGCTCCATGTGACTTTTTTTTGTTCCCCAAAATGAAATTAAAGCTGAAAGGGATGAGATTTGAGGGGATTGAGCAAATCCAGGAAGCAACGGAAGAAGCCCTACAGGACGTCACTTTGGATGACTATCGGAATTGCTTCCAGGGCTGGTCCAAACGTTGGGACAGGTGCATTGAGTCTCATGGAGAGTACTTTGAAGGGGACTAAAGTTTGAAATGTCTAGCTTGAAAAATACATTTTTTACAACACAATTCCGGGAACTTTTGGGTACCCCCTCGTATGGTTGTCTGTGCTTTTTTTCCGCCTGTACTGTAGAGCTCTCATTGGTCTACGGTTTTGACATTCTCTATCATTTGCCTGAGGGACACATTTAGGTTATTACGATAGGATTTGACTGACAACTAATTATTGTCTCAGGCAGTGTTTTCTGCGCTTAGGGGCGGTGCTAGTTGCATCACTAGTCATAAATCAGTCCACATGCGTCGAAGAGCTGGTCAAACAGCTGGCATATCGACGTGAAAATAGTTTGACACTCTTATATATTGGCCAGAGATGACCAGGGGAACAGTTTGGAGAATACTTGTGACATCTTTTATAGGCTGGAAAGAAAGAACCGGTCTCCGCATCAAGAGAAAAATAAAAAGGGCCATAGCAATTAGGATGGATATGCCATGTTGAGCACAGCAACAGTTACAAGATGAGGAGAGGTAGGAATTGAGAAAGGATAGACAGGTGGGCACAGTTACATGGGTGAAGCAAAGATGTTACATTTACAATATCTTTGGGGTTGAGAGAGAGAGAGAGAGAGAGAGAGAGAGAGAGAGAGAGAGAGAGAGAGAGAGAGAGAGAGAGAGAGAGNACACGAGAGAGAGAGAGAGAGAGAGAGAGAGAGAGAGAGAGAGAGAGAGAGAGAGAGAGAGAGAGAGAGGGGAAGGGCGAGAGGGAATAGATGCAATAAGAGAAAATGAGAGCCTGCGAGAAGGCAGTTAGTGAACAGTGACTCGGGGGAAAAAAGCATTTTGGCCTCTCTCTCTCTCTCTCTCTAATAATAATATGTTCCTCATATACATACAGGACTAACTGTGATTCCCGACTGGCTGGACTATTCTCACCTCTAAATTGCTGCAGGTCAGCTGAGACTGGGATGTCCTTGAAGTGAAGGGTGGCCTTTTCGTTTTTGTTTCCCGACCAGCGCAGCCGATTCAAACATCCATCCACTGTGGCAACAACCAGCTCATCTCTCACAGACAGGAAGCTGAATAAAGAGTATATATAAACACACATTTATCCTCGCACATCCACTGATGCCTGATATGGTTATTACTACGTCATGTAATATTACACAAATTAGGCTGCAATAACTGCAATAATTTACTCCAAACTTCAGAGCTGAGCTCACTTTTGATGACATTATCAACATCACAGTGGAACACATTTAACACACTCAAGAGATAATACTCTCACAGTCTTAACACAGCCCTTTACACACTCTGTCTTTTTTTATATTTCACATTGTCTTACTATTACACCCTGCATAACACCCTCCCACTACCACTACACCCTGCATAACACCCTCCCACTACCACTACACCCTGCATAACACCACCCCACTACCACTACACCCTGCATAACACCATCCCACTACCACTACACCCTGCATAACACCATCCCACTACTATTACACCCTGCATAACACCATCCCACTACCACTACACCCTGCATAACACCATCCCACTACCATTACATCCTGCATAACACCATCCCACTACCATTACACCCTGCATAACACCATCCCACTACCATTACACCCTGCATAATACCATCCCACTCTTGACCCAATCAGATAATCCAGTTCCAAACTGTAGACAACCATTAGGTACATCACTGATAACGCACATTGCCCACCCCCCACCCCCCCATCACGTCCCAGCACACAGCCACAGGGGCAATTGGATCCTGGCACTCACTAGCACCCAATGAGAAGAAGCTCAAGGGTAACCAATGTACTCATTACTTACGAGCATGTACATATTCAACATGCCTGTGCTAGCATTTGCCGTCATTACAGGCCAAGCCAGGTGGGTTGCCATTTTTAGCAAAATGAATGACTACTGTGACTATCTATTGTGTTCTTGATGGCTGGAAACTGCTATCAACAATGTCTCAAGACAGGCTATAAACCAGGAGTAAATTTCTCACCTCTTTACAAAACATGTGGTGGCAATTAAAATTAAATACAGTATTTTTTATTATTTCTGTCTTATACGCACAAATATAGTCACTGTATGTCAGTAATATATACCCATGTTAATGTGTGTGTGAATCAACAGTTCTGCTAAAACAGCCTACAAAAACACACACTCAGTAGCCACGGATGGCCATGTTATCACTGTGTTCCACTGTTCCTGCATTTTTCTTCACACCTCAGTTTTCTGGACAACTGCCTTGTATGTCAACATGACAAACACTATTCTCACCTGGTAGTTATCATTTTATTCTTCTGTCACCTGACAGTCATGTTATACTTCTGTCACCTGACACTTATCATACCTCTGTCACCTGACATACTTGTCATGTTCTATTTCTATCACCTGCCAGTCATCACGTTCTACTTCTGTCACCTGCCAGTCATCACGTTCTACTTCTGTCACCTGCCAGTCATCACGCAGCCTTGCAGACTTTTGGCAGCACTGCTCGATATGTGTGTGACATTTCAAGGAATTTTACTTGTATTTCACACAAACTAATTAAAGCCTTAAGTAAGCATGATTTTACCGCATTGGGCATAATTCTATAATTTTGAGAATATTTCACAAGAGATCCTTATGAGTAGATGTCCCTCACCATGATATCAGTGACTGTAGACGGACATGTGCTACATAAGTCAGTTTGATGGCAGGCACACTGTCACTGTCCAAGATACCATTAATGTTGATCTTGGGAGATACTGGCAGCCTGAGCAGAGTAAACAGCATAAGTTCTTGTGAGTAAAATGTATAAGATAAATCACTGTAACAACATCTCACATGCTAGTAACAACATCACAGGAACTAGCAAAATACCATTGGTTTTACTAACACTAGTAACAGCATCACAGCTGCTAGTAATAACATCACAGGTACTTGTGATAACATCATAGGTACTAGTAACATCACAAGTGCTGGTAACAACATCACGGGTGCTAGTAACAACATCACACATGCTAGTAATAAGATCACAGGTACTTGTGATAACATCACAGGTACTAGTAACAATATCACACATGCCAGTAATAACATCACAGGTGCTTGTAACAACATCACACATGCTAGAAACAACATCAGGGGTCCAAATAACAATATAATGGGCGATAGTAAATACATGACCGGTGCTAGTGACAGAATCAACAGGTTCTCTTTTCAACACTGAATTAGGCCTGTGCCGAGCAGGTATTATTTCTGTTCAATATATATTACTTTATATATCGACATGAAAACAAACAATTGTATTACAAGTTGTATCTTAAATTTATTGTTTCGAATTTTCACCCATGAAGCTTCCTCAGGAGACTAAAAACTCACTAAACAGACATGGTGCTGAACTGAACAAACCTCACCCACTTTCATAGTGTCGTACAAAAGAAATTTGTTTCCACAAGATGCATTTGACATATTATACATTGTTTGTCACATTTATAACCGCCAACTGGTTCCACGCTGTGGGCTTTCGGCAATTTAGAGGGCATAAGCTTTTTTTCAGGTTAGGGCAATTTCTTTCACTAACAATTGGGACGGTATCAATGGCCTTACTCATCAAAGGATCCGTTTCTAATAGTATGAATTGTTCTTTTTGCCATTTCCACAGGGGTGGATTTGCTGGATTGTGAGTTATAGTGTTGCTACAAAAGAAATTTGTTTCCACAAGGTGCATTTGACATATTATACTTTATATAATATATACATTTTGAAGCAGCTGCTTGACCAGGTAATTCCCCAAGAGTTTCACCTTGATTATGCAGTCTAATGGCTTCACTCTCTGCACAGTCCAATCACTATGATAAAGATTATCGTGATAGTTACAGTCTTCGGGTTCTTGTTCGAGCTGCTGGATTTCTAGCTGCTACTACGGTCAGTTGTTTTTTTTTTTAACTTTTGGTGCTTTGTTTTAAATTCCTAAAACAACTTCCCTTCTTGCAAAAGACTAAAATATCGACTTACTTGCCCTCCTGCATGACATAGAGACAGTGATGGTTGGGAACTGATGTGTCCACTTCCACTCTGATAAACACCACACACTGCGGCTCTGTCTGCAAGCACAAAACAACATGCACTCAGTCTTCTGGAGTGGTTGAGATGTACACTGGGGCCAATTCAGCATTTAAACTCTCACCTGACAAGTCTAAATTTCAGTAGCTTGCCTCAAAACATCGAAATCAGATTTTTTTTTTTTGGGGGGGGGGGGAATTTGAAATCAGATTATCAGTTAGTCTCAATAAAATAATATCATATCCAAAATGTCCAAGACATGCCTGCATCTAATAGTAGGATTTACTCTGTATCATGTGATGATGTGGATGAAACAAAGTGAGAGAAATATTCAGCGCTGTAAGTGTAAGAGGCTAACCATACATTCATACATCTCAACTTCCTGATGGCCTGGCGGCTTCTCAACTAGATATTGTGTGTTGAATTATTTCCAGACAGCCTCGGACTTTGTCAGTGAGATTTTATGTCTCCTCCCTCCCTCCCTCCCTCTGTCAGCCAGCATGCCAGCCAGCCAGCATGCCAGCCAGTCAGCAGGCCAGCCAGCTTTCTACATTAATAACTCATCTAAATAAAAGTAAAATATTTTTATACTACAGCTTAATCACAATGGCCTATTCACATTAAAGTTTATCTAACTGGTGTTTAAACAGAACTAGCAACAATGTTTATTCTTCAGTGAGTTTGTGCCTGAGCAGCTTGTATCTAATCTGGGGCATCAACTGATGACAAACAGCAATGCACTGTGCACCTTTGAATAATGACTCTGACCAAACAAAGCAATGCAACTTCTGTTCCAACCAATTTAAAGTACCAGCTGGTGGTTACTCCCTGCTATAGATACAAAGAGGAATTGGTGTTGAGAAAACAGAAAGCCTTTCTACAGTGCAAAATTAGGCCTGCCATGCCACTCAGCATTATAGAAAAAATTATGACATAGATTTCATGGTTTTAGGTGGCTTCATAATGAAATGCACTGGTGTTGATGAGCACATCCCCTTAGCTTAATTACAAGATGATATGTGAATATTTTGTTACACTGACTGACTTCGTCTCCAGCAGGAAGCTGTGTGTTTTGCTCTTCATATAGAGTTTTTTTTTAAATTTTTACAAGAGCTTACAATTACTAAGTTTTATATTTGATTTGGATCCTCTCCTCCAAATGTAACTTAATTTTGGGTGTGTTGAGAACTGTCATCCGTAAGTGACAAGGGCATCTAAATACCAAACGTTCAAAACCTTCCTACTTTTAACAGTATGCAGCGGATTGCTTAGCAGTTTCAAGCATAAACTGATAAACCAGCTGTGCTAAATATGTTCATTTTGATAACCATTAGCAATGAAATAGATCACATATAGTCATATAGTCATCGGTACTCACCATGATAGCTATAAGGGAGGAGTCCGGTTTCCATTCCCCTCTGTGAAAATCTCCAACCTCTGACAACAAACTCTTGGAAGGGGTGAAAGTAACAATCTGAACACATGGCTGAAAATCAATCAATTAATCAATCAATTAATCAGTCAATCCATCAGTTTTATCCATCAATTCATTTGTCACGTCACATCTGTCCACTTCATACTTCATAATCTCTTTGCTGTACATGTATGCAATACCCTGAGACTCTCCTACCAGGTGCTTGCTTTAGGGCTGGCCAGCTCTAAGTGGGAAAGTCTTTCAGGATATTCTATCTGTGCTTAAAAGCATGACGTAGCGAAGGAGAAAATATACTTCACGAAAAAGATGAAAAGGTTTGAATCTGGTAACCTCTTATCAATCTGATGCTCTTTCTTTCATTGTGTACAACACCTCCTTGTTCCACTCCTTACCTTCCCCTCCCCCCCCCCCCCCCCCCCCCCCCNCCCCCCCCCCTCCCCCCTCTTCCTCACAAACAAGTAGTTAAACATATTTAAACTCAGAAATAAAATCAAGCCCTCTGCACACCAGCTAAAGTGAACCCCTCACAAACATGGCAGATGCCTCACACAGTCCTGTAACAGACCATGTTCACGGATGGTGCACTGATACTGTGGCCTCTAAATGGGATTATATCGCCTTACCCCACCTCATTCCCATACAAAGGCAAAATTATTTAGAGAACTATAAAGGAGAACAAAGTGATAGGTCCAAGCATAAATGTTAATAAGTTTGTAAAGTGCAACAGAAGTGAAACCACTTATGAACAGAAAGAAACTCACTCTCAGTTAGCTGATACATGATATTAGACAGTTCGCGGCCTGGCGGTCTGTAATCAATACAGCCCATCCACGGAACCACCAGAAAGATGTTGCAAAAGCAGTTCGCGCCTGACCGCCACGTGTACCGTAACAGCGTGTAAGGGAGCCTACTGGGTGTATAAAGAGAAGATAATCAAGACTGAGTGCCATGCTGAGTTGACACCTGTGTGCTCCTAAACGACCCCATGCTTTCAGTACAGAGTATATGCATAGTTTTGACATTATAAGTGAGAATGTATGTACAGTGAGAAAAGGAATTCTAGTTACCTTGGGAAATAGATCAACGGTTCCATACATACATATCACAGTCATACTGCAAGCGCATAAAACAGTACACATCATAAAGTCATTGTTAGTTTTGCACTGTTCCCTCCAGCTCCAAGGCTGTTCATTTTGAACTTTTGAACTTCTGATGTTATCAGTGAATATTATCTCATCATCTACAACTTTTCATTTTACTGCTGAGTATGAATCTAATGTTTGCATTCATTCATTTTTCCCCCCTTCCTTTTCTTGCTTTTCCATCGACTGACTGACTGACTGACTGACTGACTGTCTGTCTGTCTGTCTGTCTGTCTGTGTCTCTCTCTCTCTCTCTCTCTCTCTCTCTCTCTCTCACTGTTTTTGTTTTCTTTTCTCTCTCACTGGACCTGAAATAAACCCAGTCTACTGACTCCCCTTCCCATGCGATCCCCTACTAACAACACATGGCATGTCCATTCACCTCTTTGATCTGATGACCAGCTTCTAGCATCAGTGCCTACAAAAGATTTCATGAGTATTTAACAAACTATTCCTGTGGTCATCTCTGACTGACAAGGATGTCGAAAACAAATTTAGCGACAGTGTGTCAAGGCTCTGTCACTGGAATATCAAACCTGTTGAAAGCCCTAAAAGTGTTTGTCAATTTGTGACTTCTTATGCAACTAGCACCACCTCTAAACGCAGACAACAATGCTTGACATGATGAATGACTGCCAATCAAACTCAGTTGTGCTGAAAAGCACTTTAAATCTGACTAATATGTTCTGATTTGAGCCCAGGAGCTGTCAGTCGGAGCGAAGAATGACTTTGTAGTATGAGTATTATTTACCAGTGAGAATACAACAGGCACAACAGTGTTTAAATGTTGAAGCTTCATGTTGAAACTGGGGCGCTGAGGCACTTTGAGGAGCGGTTGTTGGGATTACAGAAAAAATGTCTACTTTCATATTTATTTAAANGGGGGGGGGGGGCGCAGTCAAACAGCCAGCCAACTTTTAAGACTGACTGAAGGAGCATGAATGTGGAAGTGGGTTTAGAAAGAAAAATGCTTCATATTTTGTTGTTGTTGTTGTTGTTGTTCAAAGGCGGACAATACAAAAAGTGCAACACGAAGATCATTAAAATGTTTCCTCTATCCAAGTTCCCGCAAGTTCCTCCTGTAGGAAACAGACCCGTTTTGATCTTTTTTCAATAAAATAGAAATACATTGTTTACATTCCATCAGCTGATTTCAGCGGTCAGTGGGTAAAAACACATGATCACAGGCCTACAGGCACGCAGGCAGGTGATGCAATCATGCATCACAAGGCGAAGATAAAACTGGGTCACACTCATTACGGGCCGTCCGGACAGCTGGAGACCATGGTCTCAAAAATCTCTCTCTACGGGCATAAACTGTGGGTAAAGAATACAGTATAAAATTATGATGAATAGATGAACAAATGGCCGATCAATCATACCATCGAATTTATTCGGCGAAATCACCCGAATTCTTAGTTTAATTAATTGAAAGTATACTTAACTTATCGCGAGGTCTCGATGCAGCTAGCCGTTGGTGTAATTCTCCGTAACGTGGGCGAAGCTGCCTCGATACGGGCCGTCGGCGCAGGAAACGTTGGGCCGTGAACTGTCTAATAATGATATCATCTTCTCTTTGTACATCATACAAAAAAATCATATACAATCATAAAAAAGAAACTAATTATGAAAGAAACAGCAATTTAAAATTGTATATTTGATTCCTTGAAATAGAGAGATCAGCCATTCTTAATTGCACCCCTACAATTTTTTCTTTTTGAATACTTGGCATTGTGATCTCTTATTACATTTATGGGAAGCCACTGTAGATTCAGTAACAATAACTGGAAGTTACACCTCTTCATAACAAGTTATTTTGAAACATTCTATATTCTGGCATAGCATGTGTATCAATGAGGGAAAGGGGCGCGGAAAGACAGAGAAAAGGAGTGGAGGGGAAGGGAAGAGGAAGAAGGAGGGAAAGGGAAGAGGAAGAAGGAGGGGAAGGGGAGAGGAAGGAGGAGGGAAAGGGGAGAGGTAGGAGGAGGGAAAGGGGAGAGGTAGGAGGAGGGAAAGGGGAGAGGTAGGAGAGGGGAAGAAGAGAGGAAGGAGAGAATGCACTTTTTGATTCTTGACTGCAGAGATGAGGGAGAGGGAAAGAGATGGTACTCACAAAAATAGGACTAAGGAGGCTCGTGATTCACTGGCACAGATGCAGTGACAAAAAGTTGTTTCATGTCAGTGGTGATAGAAGACAAAGTGTTTTGGATAGTGTACAAAAGAAGGATGGCAAAAGATAGTCCTGTATGATGCCTTGAAAAAGCTTCTTTTATGCATCTTCACATGCAGTTTGAAACTTTGAGCAACAGCACTTGCTGACTCTCATATTCAGATCGAAGATACATTTTGTTTCAGCATCACAACCAATCTCCTGGATTTTTGCCTTCAGTCACAACTGACACAATGAACTAGGCACTCTTGGGACAAAAAGTCAAAAGAACTTATAATGTAAGCTTGCTTTGACTATATTGTAAGCTATAATAATAAATATTTCAGATGCAATAACAAATGGTTGTACTAATTTCAGTACTGCTTTTATGACTTTATCATCGGCAATGCTGGACAAATAAAAGCCTATTCTCAAATCTCCATGCATGTCAGAACCATATCTCTTCAAATAATTTTTTCCACACAAAAGTAGTTGAAGGAGTTGTCCCCTAATTTTATCCACATACATACAATACGATTACAATGCCAAAAAGTATTCCTGATTAACAGCTGTGGAATTGCAATTATTTCAAATAAGTATTGACTAGACCTTGCATAGGTTGAACATGGCAAAATTTATTCCCAAGGTGTGCTTGGATTTGTGGGTTTGACTTTGGGACTGGGTAGTTCACATAGTAATTTGATTCAGGTGTATGGTGAATGAGTAGTCAGTACCCGGCTTTCAAATTAAAGGGGACAAGGCGGTGCCGCAATGCAATAATTAACAATGACGTTGCTACTGATTTATAAAAGAGATCATGATGAAATGTTTTTGTTTAGCATTATATCATGTATGCTAAATTATAATGAAATGCCTGCCTCTTCCCTTTGTGGAAGAGTTAATTTTATCTTTGATCTTGTTTTCATTTTAAGCACCGTCAGCAAAAGAGTCCTTAGGCAACAGCATGGGGTGGTTGAATATTGCGACCCTAACAATTCGTGGGAGAATATTTGTGAAAATATGAAACCAATAGCAAAATGCTCCACTCAACTTAAATAAAATCCAAATCCAATATTTGTTTCGAGTTCCACTCCATACAGCTGAAATTCTCAGCTATAAAAGTTTGTCATTGGAAAGTTTGCGCTTTCTCCTGCCATGTTCTTGGGATCATGATGTCTTTTAAGGCCAATGTTATTGACTTTTCTGTTGCATGTAGATCTAGACCTATCCTGAAGCCTCATTACTACAGGCTCAGAGCTCGACGTTTCTAAAGAAAATCTTCAATATCAATCAAGTTTTAAGAGCGAAATAGTAATACAGTTGTCCCTCAAAACACAAAAGAGATGCCGGACCAAAATTAGTAACTAAAAGACAGAAAAAAAAATGGCAACAGTTAACACTCTCCAAACTGGCATATTTTGTCTGCCACTGGAAATTGGTGATCCAGAAGCTAGATTTAGCACAGATAATAAATATTTCATGGGCCCAAGGATGTGAGAAGATATTACACTTTTTCTCTAAACTTCAATATAATCCAAACTTTTGATCTCGGCCACAAAGTATGAAAATAAAATGAGAATCATAACCTGGCATAAAGAAGGTTACTACTGAAGACTCCAGTGAAGACAATGGCACCCTCCTGAAAATGCCGTAAGAGACTCATCATACAAAAGCTGAAATGGTCCATAGCAGCAGCCTTAAAATTGGGAAAGCCGCCATGGTAGTTGATTGGAGAGATGCTTGTGGGATAAACTGTCAGCATATTTTGCAAAATTTTGACCCTTAAGCCTGTTTTCTGTGGGGTCAGAGCAATATTCAGTCATATGTAAAAGTGAGCAAATTTTGTACCATCATCTTTTTTTGTTCAAAACTTAGTTTTATTCACATGATATCAATAAAAGCAACTAGGGGGAACAAAGTACGTATCGACAGAGACCAGATGTCTGATAGCTACTTTTACATGAAACACCAGAACTAATGAGACTGAGTCGTTTTGTTGACCCTCTTGATTCATAGAATATTATCGATTTTAGAACCCTATAATAAACTTATAAGGACTCTTCTAGTCCTACTAGACTAGTCTAGAGTCTAGACAATTGTTTTAGATGTATTGTTGGCAATGTTGAAGGACAACACCGCAACGATAATGATACAGTTCATTTAGTCATAGACAAGTCATGGACTAGATCGATATTTCGACTCAATCGGTGCTGTTGTTAGAGAAAGCCGTATTGTTTACTGTAAGGATACAGTACACTAGACTAGTACACCGACTGTGATTTGTGATGTGATTGAGGGTTGAGGATTGGATTGAAATGACCAGAATAATTACAGAACAAGATCAATCTTGGAGGTAAACTGATGATTAAATGAACTGCGTTAATGTAAGAGCGTCATGTCCGGACTCTTATCGAGTTCAAAGCCAAAGCCCACAGGCCACACTCCCCACGGTTGGCACAACAGGCACAGCCTACCTTCGAGTACCAAATATTCACAGCCTTCTTTGAGATTACGGCAAAAAGCATACGATCACAGCTACTGACGATGTGTTTTATTGTGCCGAAGCACCCATTGCTGGCTTTCAGTTTTTTTGGCCATCCTATGGGAAAGTACATTGTTATGTTTGATAGTTCCTTGCCACCTATGCCAAAATTTCGTCAACAATCGCCATATTGTTTCGATTGCTATTGCCAAAATAATGCCTGTTTTGATTGGCTAGATGCTATAAATGCTGGCTACTCAGCACACTTGTAACAAATTTGTTGAGTTCCGTCTGAAACCGGATGTGATTTCTTGGTGGGTTCGAAAGGATATCAAAATCAAGTTATAAAACTTTTTTACTACCTTCATATTGCACTGTTTACGATAATGACAACAGATATTATGCATTCCTATATAATAATAGTTTTCTGACACACGAACATATATTTTGTCAGTGTAATGTACAAAAGTATAGTGTTATTAATATCTTTGATTTAAGAACTATCCTTACGAGCTTTGTGTAAAGCATAGTAGTTTCTAAGCAACATTGTGAGGAAACAGGTGTTCTAGCAGAATACATGTAGTAATTATTGTTCACTCGTGGATGCCATATATGTAAGTCTTTTGGAATAATCCAGGAATAGGACATATAGAGGGGCTTCTTTATGACTAAATGAACTGTACTATGCAAGAGCAGTCCTGTCCCTGGAGATAGCCATGCAGTCTTTCCTTCATAAAATAAAAATGAAGACAAAGAATGCTCTGTCTGTCATGACGTCTTATTATTGTAATTAAATTGAACTGTTAAAGTGCTAAAAATCATTAATGGTAGTGTTGTGCATGACCACTTGCCGCGCCAGAGCCGAAGTTCACATTTTAAAAATAAAAAAAAACTTTGTTTGTATAGACTATTTATTATTCATTCTTTATCAGGTAACCTCCCCTTCCTATTCCATGAACAAGCTAGTTTTATAGATACGGCAGTGGCACACAGTTGGAATTCCTCCCGATTCTAAGAGGGTTCTGTGCACAACATGGCCATTTTTTACTGGGTAATTGGGTACATGCAAGCTTTGAGCATTCCCATGTCTTGTGTTCATACACTGACTGCCATATTATTTCATTGTTTATAACTACTTCCAATGCAATAGGAAGAGGAATTCAAGTTCATGTATTGGTGTGTGTGTATGTGTGTGTTTTATTCACTGCATGCAAGAACATTACAGCATGTTGGCAAATGTTGGACGTAAATTTATTCTGTAAATATCTATTGCATTATTTACTATAATTTGGAGTCAAAATTCTACTAATCATTACAATATAAATGTACCAATGCAAACTACTGCAACACAGTGTATTGTTGGCCTTGTCAGTTTTGAGATTCTACACTCTGAAAATGCTAGCAAAGATCCTACGAGAGACAAACAGTTTAATCTTTCTGATGCAAAGTTTCAAACTGAAGAGCAGTTTGACAAACTGATGACTGTCTCAGGAAGATCAGGCAATATCACATAAATTTCTGAAACTCTAATTTTGAGCAGGACAGTTTCACAATGTCATCAGACCGGGATATTGCAAGAGACAAGGCCGCAAGGCTTCTGAAGAAACAAGGCTCAGTTTCCTCTCTGACTAGCAGTGAAGCAGCCAGACATGACCGTGCTCACAAAGTCGGGTAAGCTGTCAGTACAATGGAACCTGGATTTTAAGTACTCATTTAAACAGTAAATCTCATTATTAAATGTGGCTTTCATAAGCACCACGTCATAATTATTATTATTATATCTTTTCAAAGTTTAGAAAAAAGATGGACCTCGCTATTTATTAAGTACAACCTTAGTAATAAGTACTGTATACTTTTTCCATGCACTGAGGTATTGAGAAAATATTAATTTTGGAGATTCCACCATTCAACTTCCATATACTGTGTATGGTATTCTTTCGTACTTTATGTGTGGGCTGTTTTTAACATTTTCATCGCCATGGATGAATTTTTTATCACTTTTTTATTTTAGTGTTTATGTCCCTTTTTGGTGCTGAGAATGTGAATGATCTTACTTTTTGTTGGCTAATGTCTTTTCTCACATGGACATGTTTATAGCAGCGTCAGGAAGGCTACATGCCACATGTATTGTCATTTAATGGTGGTTATTTTGGAGGGAAGAGGGGGAGCCTTCTGTGATTATCTGCTCAAGAAATTAAACCGTAGTGCCATTTTTCCTTGCAACAAATTAATAGTAAGTAATAAAACACAGTTTGAAATAATAAAATATAACAAATACAATTTTAATATTAAATCAGTTCTTTCACTGAAACAAATACATCCTATCACTGAAACAAATACATCCTATCACTGAAACAAATACATCCTATCTGACAGTAAACAGTAAGACTGTCACAGTTTACCATTCAACAAAACCAAGGAGAAGAACTTACACTTATGATCATAAAGTCCTGAATGAAAACAAATTGTGTTATCTTGACATGCATAAATTACTTACATCACTACACATTACGTGCAGTTTTTTAATTACAGTCGACTCTGGTTAATCGCAACTCCTCGCTGTCACAGAAAAAGTTGCGATTAAGCGGAGTTGCTTTGTGCGGAGCTGGTATTTTCAGCCATTTATTGCGGCAGGT
>JAWQUT010000794.1:191003-211277 GCA_033807755.1 Ellobium chinense
GAAACAAGAATGTTTGATCACCATGGCCTGTGTCATTGGCCACCTTGCAGTAGCCCTGCAGGCAAGAGTAGGATGGTGCGGTTGGGATCTGCCACGCCTGGCGCAGAAGCATTATTGCCTCTGGAAAAGCCAAGGCCAAGGAGATGGGGGAGGTGGAGAGGAGGGGCTGATCACATCGGTCACGTTGTGACAGCTGTCACTCAGTCAACTGGTTTACCCTCCGTCATGCAGCTTCAGCCACCAGTGTAACTATTTGTTTATCAGTTGTACTCCTTTTGCCATTAATATTTGATTTTACGGCTTGTAAGGAGGTGTGATTTTCCAGTGACTTTAATATTAGAAAAATTTGGTTCCCTGCAGAAAGTTGCAATTAAGCGGAAGTGGCGATTAAGTAGAGTCGACTGTATTTCAGTCAAAAACATTCATTATGCTTTTCACCTTTTCACCTCTCTCTCTGTCCGTCTTTTTGTTTTAGTCTCTCACTTAGTGATTTACTCACAATAATAACATGCTTTCTCTCTCCCTATCTCTCTCTCTCTTTTTCCTTCCCCTTCATCTCTCCATTATTATTTGCTCATTTTCCTCACAACCCTCAAAAGTGTAGAATTCCAGCCCTGACCCATTCAGCCCATTCCAATATCTGTCTTTGTTAATACAATATTATACATCCCATCACACAGAATATGGATATTACATACATGATATAGTGTCAAAACTCGCTATTGTATTGAGAGTAATGCTTTATTGCAATACTATTGATGTATTGTTTGTTAATATAATAATATTGTCTGTGTCACTTGTTCAAGAAAAATTTCTGGAAGGAATAATAAAGTTTATCTTATCTTATCTTATTTTGATTCAGGTCTGTCAGTTCTGTGTCTTTCATGGATGAACCAGGTCATGAGGATCACTACCACGCACCAGTCAAGTATGAGAACACCTACCAACTGGAGCCATCTCGCAAGTTTCCCTATGCAACTGTCAGAAACATCATCAAAGAATCAATGGAGAATCTTTTGTCTGAGGAGCAGTACAGGCCAGAGTTTTGTCGAGATATGACCAAGACACTCTCAGAAGTGAGATAACTAACAAATGTTTTTTTGTATGTCCTATTGTCAGTCAAAATGAATGCTACACTAGGGTCTGAGATGTAAGGCTTTGAGGATAATATGGACCATCTCATATGAAATTTTTGTTTGTTGCACAAAGAGAGAGTAAAATCATCTCTGCTTACAAATCGATTGACTTTACTGGAGAATGTAAATAAATTTGAGATTTTGTAAAGTAGAATAGATGACTAATATGGGGAAAAATTGTTCTTGAGATAGAATTTTCTTAGAATATGTTCTGTAGTATGGGGGTGACGATCATGCTACATCAAGCAATTGTATCTCAGGCCTAAGTAATGCTGGCTCAAAACTTTTTTCACTTAATGAAAGTACACACATAAAGCCTTACACTTAATGAAGGTTCAACACATAAAGCTTTACACTTAATGAAAGTACACACATGAAGCTTTACACTTAATGAAAGTACACAAATAAAACTTTACACTTAATGAAAGTACACACATGAAGCTTTACACTTAATGAAAGTTCAACACATAAAGCTTTACACTTAATGAAAGTTCAACACATAAAGCTTTACACTTAATGAAAGTACACACATGAAGCTTTACACTTAATGAAAGTTCACACGTGAAGCTTTACACTTAATGAAAGTACACACATTAAGCTTTACACTTGATGAAAGTACACACATGAAGCTTTACACTTAATTAAAGTACAAACATTGAGCTTTACACTTAATGAAAACAAAACTTAGATATCAGGACTTCATTTCAATGGGCTTTTTTTCTGCTGTTGTTTTCTTAATTGACAGTTTCTTATTATTTGAAAGTGATTATAATTAAGATGATAATGATATGGGTCTGAGGGGAAAGGCATGAGCATATGTTGTGCATTTCTGTGAGCTGGCATCTCTACTCAGAGCATGGGAGCACAGTCTTTGTTTACAATTCTTAGTAACAGAGGTTGGAATCCATGCTACCCCCTGACGTGAGAATCATGCTCCAAGTGCATTCACATATGGATGAATGAAGGGCTGTGGGTGCATGTCGGTATGTGTGTGGGATGTGTATGTGTGTATAGAGGACTATGTGTGTGTTTGTGCGTGTGCATGTGTTTGCCTATGCATGTATGTGTATGTGTGTTTACATGGGTTAATGTGTGTGTGTGATAGTGTGGCCTTGTCTGTATGTTTATGTGTACGGTTTGCTTTAAACAAATCAGACATTTCTCAATCTCACGCCCTTTCACTACGTCTCTCAGCTGCTCTCTTTCTGATTCTTTTTCTGGCCTCAGACTCCTGTTCGTTCGCTTTTCTTTGTACAGATCTCTTATTTCAGTTGTCAGTTTTGATTAAGTGTTCAATCATGAAACGACCATTTCTTGAAAATGAATCCATTATATATTTTTTCAAGAAAGTATTGTGTCATACCTGCGCAGAATCATATTTAATTTCAGTGATAACAATGATGCAGAATAATGATGAAGACAAAAAAGATGAGGATGATAACAATAGTTCATAGCTCAAAAGTCCTGCTTGCAAATATTTTTTTAAGACTCCAAGCATTTCTGCAGAGAGTGCTGCTGTTATAGAGCACTTTTCTCAGATGAATATGTGCGCTATAGAAATTTATTATTATTATTATTATCAATCTTCTCTGGCCATTGTTGTAGTCATCAGTTATTCAGTACCAAGTAGTTGTCAAAAGCCTTTCTTCGCTTATAAAATACCAGCCTGCAGCTGCTCTAGTTCATAGCTGTATTTTATAATGATGACATTTGTTTCTGCTTCTAGGCTTAATATTCTGTGATCTTGCACCACTCTCATGATGTGCTACTAGGCTTAATATTCTGTGATCTTGCACCACTCTCATGATGTGCCGATACCTGCTGTTGTCTGAGAATTTTTCTGATGCCTTTGGTGATAATTAAAGATGTTCCCACAATGATGTAGATTAAACCAGCAGACACTTGACTGAGGACTTTGGTCTCTTGTTTCAGACAATCAAAGCCCGAGTGAAGTCCCTGATGATTCCACGCTACAAGATCATCTGTCTGGTACAGATCGGAGAACTCAAGTCACAGGGGATGAGGGTGGGCAGTCGCTGTCTGTGGGACGATGCACATGACACGTTCTCTTCACATGAATTCAGGAACAAATCCATCTACGCTGTGGCCTCAGTGTATGGTGTTTACTATGAGTAAATCTCCTGTGTGTTCCTGTCGCTATACAGTATATAGAGTGGGCTCTGTGACAAAATTTATACATCACTGAGGGGTAATGTACAAAGTTTTCTTTATATATGGAAGTTGAAATGTAATTCTGAAAATCTTGCTCTGTGATGGAACATGTATACTCAATACTTTACTGCCACAAAAAGTCAGCAGATTGCCCTAAACATTCTAGCTGATGGATACTAAGTCTTGTCATGAAGCTCTTTTTATATATAATTATATTGTGATTTTGACCCACAGATTTCCATAATCTTCAAGCAAAACAGCAATTAGGTCTAGAAATGTAACCACCACCACCAGGACAATGCGAATCTGCAGAACTGTCAGTGGCATCTTGAACATTAATTCATTTGTAGCTTAAGTCCGACTACTCATTTCGGTGTACAATAAGTGATTTATTTATCTGAACCAGTCATATGACTTTCAACGCAACATAGCAGCAAATGAAAAGATAACTGTCAGCTTAGCCCTATCAAGAGCATGCAATGTCTGTTTGTGTTTGCACAGTGCTGGGTCCTGACAATTGCAAAGTGTAGAAGTATTGGAGGTTGTTGAGGCTGTGGAGGCCATGAAGACCGGAGATGTAGACTATATGTGCCTGAAAAGAATCCCTAAGTTATAAATATTGATATTTTCATGCAAACTTTTGTCAGCCTGACCAAAAGTTTTTTAAGTAATAATACTACTGACCTCCAGAGCTTCCACTGTGTCTGGTCATGCCTGTGCTCACTGAGACTGCTCTGGAGTCAAGCTCTGTCCATAGTGTACACCACCATGGATATCCTGTCGTATGTCTCCTTTCATTTGAAGTTGATCTCTCTCTATGCACAAGATCAGTTCTACTGTGGTTTCCTGACTTTCAAGACATGATAAGCAAAGAGAAATTGACAAGTAAGATTTTGAGGAAGGGATGGGAAATGGGGATGGGCAATGGGAAATGGGGATGGGCAATGGGAAATGATGATCAAGTGCAAGTGTAATCATAGTGTTGTGATGCCATCTATACTGTATGTGTGTTGTGCTGCCTGTTTGATTATGATGGTCCACATATTGTTTGCTAACTGATCTTATGTAGTGGGATAACGATGGCTGTGAGACACTTACTGTGTGCTAGTGTAGAGTGGATGCAGCACAGTGTTAGTGTATAGTGGATGCAGCACAGTGCTAGTGTATAGTGGATGCAGCACAGTGTTGTTCATGATATTCACCACTGGAACTGGTCACCCACCACCTGTTAGCAGACTGTGAAGTTAGAGGCTACACATTCCCATCAAGGGTGAGCCAGGAACTGTTAGTAGAGGCTTGGTCTGTCCATGTTGTTAGAACTAGACTATAGAGGTAGGGCAAATCCAGATGAAGTATTCGGATTGACGGATTGGGAGGGTAATCGGTTCATCCATACGAAGGATTGGTTCATCCGGATGAGAAATTTGTAGATGGATTGGATCATCCGCTGCCGCGAGTATTCAGTCAGGCGAGTTCAATGAGATTTTGAGTCAGCGTTTGGGGGTGTTTATGAAAGTGCTGCAATTTCCACTGGCATTCCCATGATTGGAGGAGATGCTGTAATCATCAGTGTTTAAATTCCGTAATGGTTTCACTCAAGCTCTTCTATTCCACACTTTATGACGCGTTCATAGCAGAAATCTTTTTTCCTATGTTTGTTTCCTGGTCTGATCGTATGTTAAACAAACGACAGACTACATGTTCACACTTCTGCCCGGTCATGACAGTGCGTTATGCCAACATTAACATCAAAGCAAAAGTTCTTGTTTTGTTGTGGTCAAAGAGAAAAGAAAGCTGGAGAAAAGGGCATAGTACTGAGTTCATCCCATATGCACAAGTTAATAATGGACGTTAGGTTGGCCAATTTATCAGTTGGTACCACAAAATTTGACAGATGAAGACAAATGTTTGTCACTGGTTATTGTCGCTAAACACGCCTATCACATCAAAACACGAAAGTTCATGGGACAAATTTTAGGACGGTGGTACAAAAAATTTTTCTGAACAACTCGTTCTCCCATCCGCAAGTCGCCTCTGATAATGAAGAGGATTTGCCTTCGCTCCAATACTGTAGACAGAGGATTACAACCGCGAAGCTTCATCTGGATGAAAATTCGGATTGAGAGGATTTTGTAAGACCGGAGCGGATTTTTATCTTTTCATCCGGTGTAGGTAGGACCAGAGCAGATTTTCATCCGGTGTCACAAGAATTTAATCCATGTCAGCTCTCTAGTCTGTTGTCTGTTACTAGTGGTGTCATCCATAGTCAAAACAATGTAATTCCAGTTTTCATGAAAATTGAGATAAATGCATTTTGTGTATCTTTCAATGAATGTCTATCTTGTCATGAAGCGCCAAACTCAAATTCTTCACCATTTTGAAGAAAAATTTTGAGAAACAGTGTAACTCCAAGGATTTTTACATTTTGCAACGGCAGAATAATGTAATTCCCTTCACCTGTGGCAGAACAGTGTAACTCCACGTCTCCGACAGAGTTACATTCTTCTTGCTCTGTACAGTGTCAAGGTCGTGGAGTTACTGCTGGACTTCCACTTGCTTGCCTTGGTGGCGGGGAGATATTTAATTCAAGTATTTGGAGGTTTACAGTTTGCCCACAACGATTGTGGAGAATGGACATACCTTCATGAGCACCAATTCTTTTCATGCATTTATTGATGAGTTTTTAAAGGAAAAAATACGTTGTCGACCAATTATATTAATTTTTGCTGTGGAATTCTGTTGGGTTTTACTGACAGTAAAGGTACTCACTTCACAGGTAATCCCAATATGGGACAATGAGCCAAGAAAAGGTAAGACAAGTGGCCAAAAATTACAGCTAAAAGAAGTCAAGGCATTTATTTAAAGAGGAGCTACATGTCCTTCTTTTATGAAACTGAACATGACAAGCCCCAATACAGGACTTGTACATTTTTAACAAACAAATAACAGAAATGAGGAGTGAGACGTTCCGCCCACATTATTTTGAACAGAATGGACATTCACTCATCAGAAACCGGAAACAGCCACGCCTTCCCTTCTTCATCACCATGGCACCCTCAAATGACTGTTATCTAAAATCTAATAGCATTTAATAGTGTGGAAATCAAATATGATTCATCTCAAGACGGATTTTCCGGCTCAAGCCAAAACCTGTTTTTGACCCGAGCCGGAAAATGCGGCTCACTAGTTAACAATATAATCTTCGAAAGAATGAAAAGCCGAAGGTATGAAACTTCTGCACATGCCTGAGTTTATTATCAACAACCTCCTTCCACGAGATTCGATCTTTATAAAAGTTATATATGCTTTTAAGGAAGGTGCCTGCTGAATTTATTGTGATTCCGGAAACAGCATGGGTCTGTTGGTGAAAATCTTATGGGGAGTCAAAAAGTTAATAGTATGGAAATCAAAGATGATTTAATAGTGTGGAAATCAAAGATAATTTAATAGTGTGGAAATCAAAGATGATTTAACAGTGTGGAAATCAAAGATGATTTTCACTCCATATTTTCCCTAAAGTTACATTGTTCTGCCACTGTAAAATGCTTATAACTGAAAGGTCATGCCATGGCAAAACAATGTAATGACCTTTTATTCTGTTATTTAATAGGCTACACAGACACCCTATGTGACATGAAATAGGGACTAAGATATAGTCCACTCCGCTTAATCGCCCTTCCTCGGGATCACGAAAAAAATGGCCGATTAAGCGGAGAAGCAATTAAGCGCAGAATGTAATTTAGGCCATATTTTTGCTAATGGGGTTAAATTTCTTTGATGTCGTTGTTTGATGTCGTGCATTAACGCCTTCTTGTCGCCAGACTCAGGACAGACTCGAGTTTGACAGTACTGTAGGGCAAAAAATGCTTGATTTCCGCAGTCTCCCTCATTGGCCACCTCGCAGTAGCCCAACAGACAATAAGGAGTAGGATGGCACGATCGGGATCGACCATTCATCCACATGACACGTTCTCTGATCTAATCGAAGCCCACCAATACAATGTTTACATTCTTCGCCTCGCTGAGACAGAAAGCATGGTGAGTGGAGACTATACGGCTTTCAGCACATTAGCATTATCGGATGGGCGATGGCGGTGATGTGTAGCGTGGGACGAAGGGGGACAAGAGGAGGGGGAGGTGTTGAGGAAAGGCTTATCACACCTATTTTGGCGTGGCAGCTGTCACTCAGTCAACCAGTCTGCCATCCATTGCACAGTTAAATCGTCTGTGGACATATTTGTTTGTCAGCTGTAATCCTTCAACCGCTGATTTTTGAATTCATGGGCGCTGAAGGGTGGTCGATTATCCAGTGACTTTTATGTAGAAAAAATTCGGTTCCCTGGGAAATGAGACAATTAGGCGGAGGGCGATTAAGCGGAGTCAACTGTACTATAAATATACGTTCTTTCCGTTTGTGGAAAGTTATGATTATGCAAAGTGACTAATGCCGAACAGGAAACTAGATTTTCTCAAAATTGCTTCTACTGGAGTTCCACTGTTTTGGCTATGAACAGGAGTGTTCCATCATCTCTACCTTAACCACTTTACAATGTCATGTTCTACAGCACTGATTTCAACAAATTGCCATTGTTTTGTTAGCATGTGTTCACTTAAGAGAAGTCTTTGAAAAAAATGTGACTTTATAGAAAGTGTGATGTAGTGTTTTTTTTAGGTAACAACTCGTAAAAGCAGTGCTTTTCTGTAAGACTCACAATTACTATTTGTTATTATAACTATCAAAGAGTGTAAATTTTTGTCCTTATGCATGTTTCCAGACAATGTACAAGACTCATCCATTCTTGCTTAGCCTGAATGATGGTCATGTACACGCTGGGGGGACTTGAGTTCAAAATTGGGTGTGACCATAACATTGGCCATAACAGTGAGAAACATGTCACTATGTTCTGACTGGCTGTCATTGAGATGTTGCCTCTCACAACAGGAGCTTTGGAGATATTCACAAATAGGATGTACAGTATGCCTACATCTGATGGGTGTCTAGAAATGATACTTCTGGGATGTACTGGTATATTTTAGAGCTGTTTCTAACAAGGAATAGGGATTCCTTTTTAACATCCTAAGGAGTCCAAGAGTTAATCAAAATGACGGCATTAATAGATGGAAAGAGGAGTGAAAGAATTAACAGTATTAAGGTAGGAGGACAAGGACAGAGAGGAGACCCAAACTGAAAGTCAGCTGATCTACAGCAGCTGTTGATGAAGAAGAAAGTAAAAAACGGGGATTAGTTGTAGTCAAGACTTTATTGTTTAACTGTGATATTTTTGTAAAGTTTTACAAATTGTGGTTTTTGCCTGTTTTCTGTGAGATAACATTTGCTTACATCAGTCATTTTAGTTTGCATTTATGAAGGTTTACACCACATTATAGACAATCAGTTGGCATTTCTTTAAAAGGTTTACAGTATTGTTTTTTCGCAAATTTGTTTCCTATTCTGCTTGCCTACCAGTTGGTAAAATGGCGTGGAAAAATGTGTCTTGGTGATTTTCATAAAATGTAACTAGACTTTCCCTTGACAAGGAGGAATTCTTGACAATGTGTGTATTTGCTGCACTTTGTGTTCCTTCATTTTCCGATGTGTTTCATGTTCATCCATCAATCCATCCATCCATTCATCCATCTCCCTATCCAGATACCCCCCCCCCCNCATGTTTCTATCCTACATTATTTCATCTGTCAACCAAAATGTTTGTCTCTCGATTTATTTATATAAATACCCTATGCCTGCATTGTTTACATGTTTTTGTGTTCACTCTATGTGAATTCTTTGGTATTTCATTGATATTGTTTATCTTTTGTATTTGATCTGATATACATAATGGCACAAGTATAAAGAGATCTCCATAGTTGTTTTCATCTTCCGCTGTTATTTCTTGTATTGTTTATGTGATAGGTACCACACAGTGTTCTTGTAGTGTTTATGTGATAGGTACCACACAGTGTTCTTGTAGTGTTTATGTGATAGGTACCACACGGTGTTCTTGTAGTGTTTATGTGATAGGTACCACACAGTGTTCTTGTAGTGTTTATGTGATAGGTCCTACACTGTGTTGCTGTTCCGTTCATGTGACAGGTCCTACACTGTTGTTCCTGTACTGTCATGTGACAGGTCCCCTTAGTGAATTTTATTCAGTTAATGCGCTTCATTGTGATCAAGGGATGGACAGTTTTATCTCTACTGGTCTATGTTACTCAGTCTGTCACACTCGGCTGTCTCCACAGTGATTTTATGGGATATCTAGGTGAACCATGATCAATACACCAACATTCATCACTATGTTTTAAAAATAGCATAAGTCATTAGTCAAAGATTGGCATTTTTTTTTAAGAAAGAAAGTTCCATGTTTTTAGGAGATCAAGGCCTGTGTTGACATGTTAAAAAAATAAAATGCAGGATTTTTTTTAGTCAAACTTGCAGTTACAGGTGAAAGCTGATTTCTTGCTTTGCCAGACAGTGTAGATACTGTAGATGCTTTCTGTGTGCATTCTCTCAGAGATATGAAGAACAGTGTAGATACTGTAGATGCTTTCTGTGTGCATTCTCTCAGAGATATGAAGAATAATTTATTTCTGATGCACTTTGATAAAGTAAACAGGAGTTTGCAGACAAGTGATGACGTCCACAGATCATGTTGGATAGCCATCATGTAGGATGGTTTGTGTTTGTGGTCATCTTGTAGAAAGGTCCATAGACATTATGTGTGGTAGTCCATGCCAGTTCATGATCAGTTCAACATGTGATCACGATGTACCGTGATCTGTGATCAATGCCATCCTCAGAATAGATTAGTTTCAGGGTAACATAGAAACATGACGTATTTTTCAACTTGTTTAACCTTCACCAGCTGTCGTGAGTATTTTATGCCCCAGAGATATTTTCAAATTCGTATAACTTTTGAACGGAAAGTTATTTTGCCTTCATATTTCATGTATTCCTCAAGTTCCTAATTAGCTTTACTTTGATATATGTATATGGCATTTTTCAAAATTAAAAAATAAAAGAATAATCATTTGTTGACTTTCACTATGTCACTAAGGCTGTAGTGGGGTATATAGGTACCCATTCTTTTATATAGAGATTTTTCAGTGTAGCAAGTCGGCCGTCGTGGGACACGCAGCTGTCCATACCGTTTCTTTAAAAATTATATAACTAGTGACATTTTGGCAGTCATATGGGCTTAGCATATCACCAGAACAACATGTTTTGGTCTTATCTCTGTGGGTTCTTTATTTAATTTAATTAAGATTCTAAAATTACTGGATATGATGTTTACTGATAAAAATAGTTTTATTACACGACCGTATAAAATAATATGATGTTTATGGGTAGAAGGTTAGGTTCAAGACAGAAGTTTTGAGTCAGGACAAAGGACAATTATTTATTAGATACCTCTGTTTAGCAAAACATCTTCTACAGAAGACATCCGAGGTTGTAACTTTTCATAAATCAATCAAATCCTGAAAATACTCACAGCAAAATATCTAACTATGGGTCTTTACCGAGGAAACAAATATATGACATTTCAAATATATGAAAAAAAACAGTCAAATAAAATGCATACCAAAATTTTTGTTTGCGGCAAAAATGTGCGCAAAACGAATGCAACAAATTTCACCATTCAACATGTATAACATTACAATGAATAATAGTACAGCTTGTTTTCCTGAATCTGTTTCATAAATAAGAAATAAGTTTTTGATGAGAGCATGAATTATTTCGTACATGACCATCTACAAAAACAAAAGACTGCCATGAGCCTTTCTAAGGAATGTTAGTCTGCTCTATGTTCCGTCCTTCTCTCCCAAGGCATAACCACACCCTTGTTTCAAAGTTCCGAAAAACAAGCCGACATGTAAAAGTAATGGGGGGGAAGAGCGTTAAAATCAAGTAAATGGGGCACCAACTCAATGTCCAAAAGTCTGCTGAGGAGACGCTATCGGGACTTGTCCTTCAATCACATAAGAGTGACATTTGCAGTGTGAGGTGTAGCTCCATCCTGCTGAAACCATTGGTAATTACCCTGAAAATGGCGCTGTCCTAATGCTATTCAGAACTGCTTGAGAATGGCCATGTAACGTTCTTTGGTCACCGTCATCATCCTAGAGCCAGGTCACGGCTGCTAAAGACCATCCAGGCTGTGCATTTCTGTGATTGTAAAGGTCTTTCAAGTGTGTACGGTAATGGGTGATCGGCCCAAGAGATACATTTTTTTTTAAAATTTGATGTAGCTGGATACCAAGCAGTTCGCTTCGTCTGATTTCGGTAAAACAGTCTATCTATGGGTCTGTATAGAGGTCTGTAAACATGATATGATGTCTTCGCCTGTCCATGACCACACAGGGTTACAGTAAGCAAAGTCCGAATTCTTACATCCATGGCGCACGTAGCGGCTATAAGCTCACGTCAAATACGTTCTAGCCGAACTGCCAAGTTGTCTAGTCAGTGCTCTGCGGACAGGTGTGAATCTTATAATTCCACTGTAAGCAGCAGCTGTGTCAAACGAAATCATGCTGAGGCAATAGAAATGCAGAAAACTTTACCCGGCTTACACTGTCAAACTTTACTTTTAAATATGGATGACCAGAACCGTAACTGAAAGCTGAATAATACTAATAAGCCTACATGTACATTGTCGGATAAAGATGTTTGTAGCTGCTGAAACTTCAGTGATGTCATCATTTTTGTCACAAGCCGCTGAAGGGATTTGAAATTAGCAGCATCACCATACAGTATCTGTGTACTGATGAATGCCATTTTGTATGAAGTTTGAATAAAGAATTAGTCAAATTGCAAAACTTTGAAATTAAGGAAGTTTGGGGTTTTTGGGTGTGTGTGTGTTGTTGTTTTTTTCTGAAGGGAGAGGAGGCGAGGGAGGCATCAGATATAGTCTACTGTATGTACACAAAATGAAAGACAGATCAAGTGAAGTTACATTGTGATATTTTGTACAAGTTGACTCAGTCAGGCCTGTAAACAGCCACTTATTATTTGTTGCTGAAGTGTTGGTGAACAATATATTCCTGTATGTAATGACTCTAATTTCTCACAAACAGATGTGCTGATTTTGTCATTTGCTGTCATCTGTTGTGCCATTTAGGTCAAGAGATGAAGGATAAATATTGTATTAGTTCAAAGGCTTATGGGATTCCTATAACGCTGACACTGACATGGGATCTGGAGAACAAGACAGGAACTATGTGAGGTTGTAGACAGGAACTGTGTGGGGTTGTAGACAGGAACCGTGTGGGGTTGTAGACAGGAACCGTGTGGGGTTGTAGATTGTAGACAGGAACCGTGTGGGGTTGTAGACAGGAACTGTGTGGGGTTGTATACAGGAACTGTGTGGGGTTGTAGACAGGAACTGTGTGGGGTTGTAGACATTGTGAGATTTCTCTTAGCTTTGAAACATAAACTGATCTCTGATCCTTTCTGTTTCCACAGTTGTTTAGCCAGGAACACACAACACAAGATTTTACTGACTGACAGTGACAGTCGTGACAGTCTGTCAACATGTAGCCAGAGTAAGAACCAAACGTTTATCATTTTATTGTGTGCTCAGTACAGGACATGGCACATTAACCAACCAATCTCATGTAGATCTCTCTCTCTCTCTCTCTCTCTCTCTCTCTCTCTCTCTCTCTCTCTCTCTCTTTTCTCACTCCGTCTCTGTCTATCTCTGCCTGTAGGTGACTACTGAACTGCTTTGTGTTTATTTCCTGTCCAATAATTGTGAGTGAAATGAAAATGTTGAAGATACCGGTATTTCTATTTAATGTTTCAGTGGCTGTCCAGTAGTGAAGAACTATTTTTTTGTGAGACTATGATACTACTGTGTTGATACATTGAAGCTTTTCCACATCCACTTGATCAAATTATATCACAAAGCTGATTGGGGACATTTTATATAAGTATAATATAATATAAAAGAAAGAAAAACGCCTCCAAACCTGGAAATGGAAGTTAGCTCACTAGTGGGGAGAGAAGATATGGAAGTTAGCTCACTAGTGGGGAGAGAAGATAAGGAAGGTAGCTCACTAGTGGGGAGAGAAGAAATACAAACGGTCTAAAATAGAAATAAATTTTATCGTGTGGATATTTTATTGGCAAATTAGTTGATCATTTAAAACATATTTCAAATCAAGATTGTTCGAGCACAGAAAATGATTTTTGCTCAGATCAACTTTGGGAGGTTTTATCAAGTGAATGATGCTTTTTCCTTGCTGAATTTTGTAACATTTGTATTATAAGAGAAACTGGTTAGAAAACAGAAATTGTTTTTGTCATTTTTTAGTCCATCACACTAAGCCAGAGATTCTCAGCGCAGTCTTGTCTCACACTACATTGTCTCACACTACATGTGGCTTTCTGGAACAAATGTCAGCATCTCTAAAGTAGATCACTATCCTCTTTCTACCACAAGGTCATGTTGCCCCCAAAGGCAATGTAAACTTTGGCCCTCCCCCCACTTCTCTTCGCCCCTGAAATTTTTTTCCCATTCCACCATCCAACACAAAGTGGTCGCTTTCAGATCTTTTCTGCCTTTTGCATTATTTTCTCCTATTTCCCCCAGCCTCTGACTGTTCCCACTTCCTCACATCTGCGATACATGAAAAGTTTACTGAGAGCAAAGTTTACTGAGAGCAAAGTTTACTGAGAGCAAAGTTTCAGTGGCTGTAAACTGTAGAGCAATGAGCCATGTTGAAGAAAATGAACGGAATGAGACTACTGGTGTCAGTGCAATGGACTACTGGTGTCAGTGCAATGTCCAGTACATGAGTATAGAATCAACTCTGGTTCCCGAAGGATCAAAAGAAATGACCTACACATCATAATATACCCTGGTACAAGCCAGGTACACCAGAATTGTAATGATCTTCAAAATGGAATGAGTGTTGACAAACATAGTTTACCAAGTTTTCCAATGTGATGTCACACACAAAGGCGGTGGTATGTTTTCCAATACAATTTTTTAATTAAATTTGAGGCAAGGTCCAAATATCATACAGTATTCTATTGTTTCCATGTTTTGATAGGTGTCTGGATCATAAAAGGGTCTGCGGGATCTAGGCCTACTTCTTATTTTCTATGTGTGTAAGCCCTGCTGAGGGTTCATGTAGGAACTAATCTAAGCTAAATGGAAGCCAGGACTGACATGTTACAGTAACAGATATGTCTAAAATGTGTGTAACACGAGCTCCATGTGACCAGAGACGTATTATCAACGATTGCAGTCATCCTTGCAGTCCTCCTTGCTGTTCTTCCTCTTGAGGACGTGTGCTGTCCCTGCTCCAGTTGCCGCCCCCGCAATTACTGATGCCGCCCCCACGCCTGCCGCTCCTGCCGACTGCAGTCCCGCAACGATTCCACCACCATAGCCTGTGGTCCAGGCAACAGACATCATCTTGGCGGCAAATGTCCCTGCTCCAATAGCTGTACATACAAAAAAGGGGAAGGGGAGTAGGGGGAATACAGGCTGTAATGATATCTGTGATGATGAATGTGATAGAACTGAAGATAATCTTCCAATGTCCCACTCACAAACTCAGACACTCTTTCACTTTTCAAACATCCATTGTCTTCACTGAGACACTCTTTCAATGTATACCTTCCACATTCTGACACTCTTTTATACTTCAAAATGTATGCCTTTTACAATGAGACACTCTTTCACTCTTCAAATATCCATCAGCTAACAACAGTCTTACCAGGCACACAGAGAACAGTCTTACCAGGCACATAAAGAACAGTCTTACCAGGCACATAGAGAACAGTCTTAGCAGGCACATAAAGAACAGTCTTACCAGGCACATAGAGAACAGACTTACCACGTACATAGAGAACAGTCTTACCAGGCACACAAAGAACAGACTTACCACGTACATAGAGAACAGTCTTACCAGGCACATAAAGAACAGTCTTACCACGTACATAGAGAACAGTCTTACCAGGCACATAAAGAACAGTCTTACCACGTAAATAGAGAACAGTCTTACCAGGCACACAAAGAACAGATTTACCACGTACATAGAGAACAGTTTTACTAAGTACATAGAGAACAGTCTTACCAGGCACACAAAGAACAGACTTACCACGTACATAGAGAACAGACTTACCACGTACATAGAGAACAGTCTTACCAGGCACATAATAATCTTACCAGCCACATAGAGAACAATTTTTTTACCAGGCACATAGAGAGCAGTTTTACTAAGTACATAGAGAACAGTGTAACCAGGTGTAACCAGGTGGAAAAGCATGTATAGCGTAGTATTCTCTTCCATTAAGGGAGAGGAATGTGAGCTCAGTCCGATAAATTTTCAGACGTTACATATTATTTTAGGAAAGTGTGTCAAGGGATTTTACCAAATTACTGTGAAGGATCCATTTTGAGAAGAAAGGCCGAAAAAAAATACTCTAGAAAAGTTCATGCCCCTGCCAGGAATCGAACCAGGGTCTCTCAGCTTGAAAATTTGAACATGTTACCCCCACACTACAGGGACACTAACTTCACAGCCATTGAATTCTTAAATACCTACCGCCTAAATATTGGTCCCTAACCACCATGTGTGAGCGTATTGTTCACTCCCCCCCCTNCCCCCCTCGTGATCCTAACACACTAACATACTTCCCAACCACTCACATTACGATGGTAAGACATCCCACTCCCACCATTAATGCCAAAGTTTAGAAACGTCTCTACTTACTGCTGCTAAATCCTAGAGCACCCAGTGCAATCGGGGCACCAACTAACACAGCAGCTCCACCAGCCACAGCTCCTGCTACCTCCCACAGCAAAGCTTGACAATGTAGCGGATTAGCACTCAGAACCAGAAACAACATCAAGTAAACCCGTCTGAGGTTTGCCATGGTTTCTGAAATGGTAGAATTACATTGATTACATTTACACACAGCTGGCACGTTTACACACAGTTCACACATTCACATATCACTTCAGATGTTAACACACAATTCATACATTCACACACAATTCACACACAGTTCACACGCACAGACACAATTCACACATTTACACACAATTCACACATTCACATACATTTCAGATGTTTTCACACATTCACACACAGTTCACACATACAGACACAATTCACACATTTACACACAAATCACACATTCACATACATTTCAGATGTTTTCACACATTCACACACAATCCACACACAGTTCACACATACAGACACAATTCACACATTTACACACAATTCACACATTTACACATAATTCACACACAGTTCACACGTACAGACACCATTCACACATTTACACACAATTTACACACAGTTCACATACACTTCTGACGTTAACACATAGTTCCCACATTCACCAACAATTCACTCATTTACACATTTTCACATAGTTCATACATTCACATACACTTCAGTTCACACATTCACATACACTTCTAACTTTAACATACAATTCACACACAGTTCATACATTTACACACTGTTCACCCAATCACACACTGTTCACGCACATTTCACACATTAACATACAGTTCACACATTCACACATAGTTCACACATTTCCACAGAGTTAGAAACATCCCATGTAAATCATACACCCCTACACAGTTTCCACATTCAAACAAGTCCACACATTCCCCCACAGTCCACACAGTTCACTCATTTCCACACAGTTCACACAATCCTACACAGTTCACACATTCCCTCAGTCCACACAGTTCACACATTCCCTCAGTCCACAAAGTTCACACATTCCCACAGTCCACACAGTTCACACATTCCCACAGAGCACACAGTTCACATATTCCCACCGTTCACACATTCTCACAGTTCACACATTCTCACACAGTCCCACACATTCCCATACAGTCCACACGTTCCCATACATTTCACACAGTCCACACATTCCCACACAGTCCATACATCCCCATACATTTCACACAGTCCACACATTCCCACACAGTCCCACACAGTCCACACGTTCCCATACATTTCACACATCCCTACACATTCCCACACAGTCCACACAGTCCCACACAGTCCACACATTCCCATGCATTTCACACAGTCTACACATTCCCACACAGTCCCACACAGTCCACACAGTCCCACACGTTCCCATACATTTCACACAGTCCACACATTCCCACACATTCCCACACAGTCTACGCATTCCCACACAGTCCCACACAATCCACACAGTCCCACACCGTCCCACACAGTCCACAAATTCCCATACATTTCACACAGTCTACACATTCCCACACAGTCCACAAAGTCCACACATTCCCATACATTTCACACAGTCCACACATTCCCATACATTTCACACAGTCTACACATTCCCACAGTCCACACATTCCCACACATTCCACACAGTCCCACACAGTCCACACATTCCCATACATTTCACATAGTCTACACATTCCCACACAGTCCACACATTCCCACACAGTCCACACATTCCCATACATTTCACACTGTCTACACATTCCCACACAGTCCACACATTCCCACACAGTCCACACAATCCCACACAGTCCACACATTCCCATACATTTCACACAGTCCACACAGTCTACACATTCCCACACAGTCCACACATTCCCACACAGTCCACACATTCCCATACATTTCACACAGTCCACATAGTCCTACACAGTCTACGCATTCCCACACAGTCCCACACAATCCCACACAGTCCACACATTCCCATACATTTCACACAGTCTACACAGTCCCACACATTCCCACACAGTCCACACAGTCCCAACAGTTCACACATTCCCATACAGTCCACACAATCCCACACAGTTCACACATTCCCACACACTTCACACATTCCCACGCAGTTCACACAGTCCACACAATCCCACACAGTCCCACACACTCTCACGTAGTTCACACAACCATACACAGTTTATACAGTGCCACAGTACTGTTTATTACTTCTATAAAAGACCTAACGTGCATAAATAAGACCAACGAACTCTGTAGAATAGTATCAAAGAACAGCCTTGAAAGAAAATCCACATTTATTATGATTATTACAAAAACCTACGATTTAAAAAGTTCGTTAATACTGTAGTTAAATTCTCCCAGCAAAACGCGCGTCACGTGATGGAGAGAAGGGGTGGACGGAGGGAAGAAACTCAGTGGGTGTTTCCAAATGAATCCAACATGATCCGTCGTGGAGCCGCTGTATGTAATAGTCTGATCGTTGGTTGGGTGATGTTGGGTGTAGACTAGTTCTTACTTCCAGACGCTTTGACTTTGGCGGTGATCCAAAACTGGGTTTGAAATACGCTATCGCCTAGCTGAGACAGGTCATGTTCGCTCTTTCTTTTCCCCATTCACAAGTAAGATGGCATCACACCACAGGCTTAGACGTCTACAGTAACACTAGAAATATCTGAATGCCATGATTTATAAATGGGTTATTTCCCCCATTCCGCCTGAAATTACTGTAGACGTCGAACGATCTTTGATTTTTTTATTTTTTTTTCAATTATTCCGGAGGAATTTTTTTTAACCAAAAACAGGGTGGTGGGAGTTACTCTGAACTGGAACTGGAAGTGGTCTAGTCTAGTCTTGTCTAGTCTAGGGCTAGTTTTCTCCACAACAACACACTATTATCTTCACCACAATTCACAACATAACAACAACTTCTTACCTTGAAAGTGAGTAGCGCACCTCTATAGATTGTCAAAGCCAACACTGTGCAAGTCTGAATCCGCCCCTTGCAGACCAAGTTTTATAGTCTAGCCCGTTCCACTCTGACGTCAGACTAACCAGCCCATGNAGTTCCCACATTCACCAACAATTCACTCATTTACACATTTTCACATAGTTCATACATTCACATACACTTCAGTTCACACATTCACATACACTTCTAACTTTAACATACAATTCACACACAGTTCATACATTTACACACTGTTCACCCAATCACACACTGTTCACGCACATTTCACACATTAACATACAGTTCACACATTCACACATAGTTCACACATTTCCACAGAGTTAGAAACATCCCATGTAAATCATACACCCCTACACAGTTTCCACATTCAAACAAGTCCACACATTCCCCCACAGTCCACACAGTTCACTCATTTCCACACAGTTCACACAATCCTACACAGTTCACACATTCCCTCAGTCCACACAGTTCACACATTCCCTCAGTCCACAAAGTTCACACATTCCCACAGTCCACACAGTTCACACATTCCCACAGAGCACACAGTTCACATATTCCCACCGTTCACACATTCTCACAGTTCACACATTCTCACACAGTCCCACACATTCCCATACAGTCCACACGTTCCCATACATTTCACACAGTCCACACATTCCCACACAGTCCATACATCCCCATACATTTCACACAGTCCACACATTCCCACACAGTCCCACACAGTCCACACGTTCCCATACATTTCACACATCCCTACACATTCCCACACAGTCCACACAGTCCCACACAGTCCACACATTCCCATGCATTTCACACAGTCTACACATTCCCACACAGTCCCACACAGTCCACACAGTCCCACACGTTCCCATACATTTCACACAGTCCACACATTCCCACACATTCCCACACAGTCTACGCATTCCCACACAGTCCCACACAATCCACACAGTCCCACACCGTCCCACACAGTCCACAAATTCCCATACATTTCACACAGTCTACACATTCCCACACAGTCCACAAAGTCCACACATTCCCATACATTTCACACATTCCACACATTCCCATACATTTCACACAGTCTACACATTCCCACAGTCCACACATTCCCACACATTCCACACAGTCCCACACAGTCCACACATTCCCATACATTTCACATAGTCTACACATTCCCACACAGTCCACACATTCCCACACATTCCCATACATTTCACACAGTCTACACATTCCCACACAGTCCACACATTC